>VZTA01026898.1:4731-14731 GCA_013398855.1 Mohoua ochrocephala
AAATCTTGTGACTTTGTTTTGATTTTCTTCTTAAATATGTCATCACAGAGGCGTTACCAACCTCTCTCATTGGCCCAGCCTTGGCCAGCAGCATGACCATCTTTCAGAGCCATCAGAGATTGGCTCTGCTGGACAGGGTGGAAACTTCCAGGAGCTTCTCACAGGAAGCCCCTCTATGGCCCCCCTGCTACCTAAAACCAGGCCAAGCAAAACCAATACAGCCACTGATACTTCAAGAATTATGTACTGAAAGAGTCACATACTTAATATAAATGCTTACAAAGAAATCTTACCCACAGGTTGAATCCTTTCACTGCAAAATTTCCAAATGAATTCTACAAAATATTTCACGATGCTATGAGAATTCTAATGAAGTATGAAGGTGTTTAAGTTATCATAAATCATAGTTCAGTTCTGTCATATAACTTTCCCTAAAGCTCTGAATGCAGTATTGCATGTACTATGAGCAGATTAAACTAGCATTATCTTCCTATGGGCAAAATTAAAGCAGTTCTTCTAATTTGTGGCATACAAATCCATTTAGTATTTCTGACAGTTGTAAGAGAAATAAAGGTCAATTCGTACCCTGTGGAACCTGTATTCATTCAATTTTGCCACTTGAAAAGTACATTTAATCAAACTTTTCAAATTTATGGCTTTATAAATGGCTATTTATTTCTGGCCTTTGATTTGTCATTTGCATTACTTTTTTTACCCACTCATCATGTGCATAATTATCTATTCAACTCAAAAATTATGAACAGTTTTTGAAGAAGTTCTGGTCTTAAACAGAGTTGAGGTCTTGTTCGTTTTTATTCTATGCTCTTTCCAATACTTTAGTAAATCATCAAGGTTTAGCTCCACTTTTCCTTGAAATTCTTCCTGGAGAACTACTTACCATGCAACAAACACATGCCCACAAAAAACCCCTCAATATTGTCTTCTGACCTCAGAGTGCTTAGCTATCTGAGAAAAACATGCATGGGTAGTGAATTTAAAGCTGACCTTCGAACACTGAAGCCACTTTTAGGTTGAGAGTTTTATCTGCTAATTATAGTTTATACACCTCAGTAAAACACAGATGGTAGACAGAGAAATATAGAAATGAACAGAAGCAAGGAGAGTTTACTTAAAATATAATGACTGTTAAGAACAATTAATGAGGGGTGTTGCTCACAGACCCAATTAGAGTGCAGAATATTATTTAGAAAGGAAAAAAAACTTATAAAAGCATGTAGGAAATACAAGCTAAAAGTTAGATAAATCCTCATAGCCAGCTGATCTTATCTTTAGGTTAAACTATCAAACACTTCCAGAATGGTTTGGAAAGTTCTGAAGTTTGATAAAACAGAATAAAATCAATAATATCTTGTTTTTAAAAAATTATGGTAAAAGATATTATCAAATCGGGATTTTTTTTTTTGTTTTTCAGAAAAAAATATTTTTTAATAGTTATTTGGATGGAGGAAAAAACATCAATTTTGGTGGATAAATAAAACAGGATGTGGGAATCATACACCACTCATTGTAGACTACATGTGAATCTTGAAGTCAGAATGAGAATCTTGGAACTATTTAGCTCTTTCCCAGCTAGATAAAAAATAATGAAATATTCTGGCCCTCTGCAGAATATGCTTTGTAAACCTTTACCTTTATTTATGTTGTTATGTTTGGGATACATCTCTCTTATTTACGATGTATCCAGATTATATTCCATGCAACTATATCCTTTTCTGATATACTCTGTTAGTGATATCTCCTACATTTTTAGGGATCTTTTTAAGCTTTACATGGTGTCAGGATGACCATCTTGAGATAATTTCTCTTCATGCAAGGAGCAAGAAATAAAATACCCTAATAAGAGAAGAAAAAGCTCTGCCTTCAAAGCTGTAGACTTGGGACCTCCATGTGGATGAGAATTGGGACAAGTTTTTGTTGAGACTTTAGGCCTATGATAGTGAGGATGAGTAAACGAACTTAGCACACATAATCTTGGGTAAGCAACTATTCAAGTCCTACTGGTAAAGTTTGTCAAAATTTCTGAATCTGCCAGTATCTTAGAAGGCCAAGGCTTCTTACTGCAGGTCATCAGCTTGAAGATATGTTGTTGGTTCCAGCAGCATGAACAAGCAACGGTAGCTACTGCTGTAACAAGCCTGTACTTCATCACATTCAGCAGAACAGGAAAGCACTGAGTGGAGAACACCATCCTTGCAGTATAACAAGAATTCATAAAGTCAGTACAGTTACCCAGACCAGTGTCAAATGAACCTCAACCCTGCTTACACTACCTGGACAGCCATGCTTGCTGTCAGGACAAACAAAAAAAGCTGTCATGTACCCCAAAAACTAGAAAAGAAAGAGTAAGTACGAGAGAGCTAGACAGTGATTCAGTGGATAGAATGGCAGCACTGGAATCAGTCTTGCTGCACTTAGAAATGATAGACCATTCAGACTGTATTTTGGAGCTCTTGCTAACAGCAAAGAGCACAGAAACTTTATCAGGAGAGACGGCACCTACTGCTATCATTTGTTATATTGCCAGGATGAAGAAAATGTTAAAGGAAGATGAGAAAATGGCCATGAGCTACGTGTGTGTATGGCTGCAAGGATCATGACTTGTTTTTTATTGTTTAGCTTTAGTACATATTCAAGGTTGTATTTGTCATTGTAAACAGTTTGAAAGTAGTACTTGCAATTGGAAGAGTTTCCTTTGGCCATAATTTTCTAGGCAGTCCTCTGAGTTCTTATTTATATATACAAGGTGAGGTCTTTGCTGTTTAGAAAATGGGTGTGCTAGAAACAAGGAAAAAATCCTTGTTTTATATTAACTGTAGGCTTCAAACCTTGCTGTGCTTGAATATTATGACTGCTTTCTGCCTATACCTATGTATGTACCTGTGGCGATGGAATATAATTTTAAGTTACGGAATTCGGGCTCCTCTTACGTTCAGATGAGATCACTGCAAAGTAGTCTCTTTCTTTCATCTCTAAAAGTCTGTTCTATTTGCAACTTCTTTCCAAGCATGAAGAAAGACTTGATAAAGAACTGAGAGTTCTAATTTTATTATGAATAATTTTATTAATGAATCTTCTTATTTTTAATATTTATTGGTTTGCTGTGATTGTAGCAAAATATAGTTGGGTCTTTGTGTACATGTAGTGTCATGTCCTGTACCTCCCGGTGCTGCCCCCTCCATCATTACATTTCTCCTGTTGCCATCACCCCCACCCCATCCCCTTGCCTGCCTTTCTACCATTTCTGATCAGGGCTTTGAAGAGGTTTGTACTGTATTCCATAGATAGTACCATCTACTGTCACAAAAGACATGGATGTGACCTTTCACATCCTGAGAAAGGGACAATTTCTTCCTATTGCTGCACCTCATCAGCGATGACTTTAGACCAGGTTACTCGTGCTTTGTCCACCCAGCTCTCAGAAGCCTCTAATGACAGAGTTTACACAAATGCTTTGCTAACTTGTTCCAATGCTTGTTGATTTTCATAGTGAATTTTTGCCCCTATGTTTAATCTGAGGATCTCTCTGTCGGTATTGGAAGGTTGCAATTAGGTCCTGACCACCTCAGGTGGTTGAATTCCAGTTTATGAATATTTTTCTTTTATTTGGGTTGCAAAACTGGACATAGCATTCCAGACAGAGTCAAGCACGGTCAAATGTGATTTATCTCAATGAATTTATGCTGGCTATTTCCAACCACCTTTTATCTGTCAGTAAAAAAGTGAAGGGGAGAAAGACAAGATAGGCACAAAATTACCTTTTTTAAAATAGAAAGAAGCATAAAAAGAAACATTTTCAAGCTCAGTTTCCATATCCAGTGGAATTAGGACCAGTTTTAAGAAATCAGGTTTGACAATTTCTCCTTACATGAAGAATAAAAGAAACTTCAGGAGGGAGATACTGAGAAGTATTTCCATACCAATAAAGTCGGGAAACAAGTATTCACATTCCCTGGGTGATCAAATAGGTGTTATTTTTTCAACTAGAAGAAGGTGCATCTGACTCAGTGACAGAGCAGCAACATCCCAAATTCCTCAGTTCATCTGAAAGAGAAGTCTGGCTCACTGACACTAAAATTTTTCTGCCATATCTGGGTTGTCCCAGGCTCTAATTTCATATTCATATATACTTTGAGGGATGATGTTTTAATGTGCACAGGTAGAATAAGGTATTTTATTCCACAAAACCTTCTTCACTTGTAAGTATTCCTCTTTTTCAGAAACTTATGTGCAATGATTATCTTACAGAAAAATGGATTCTTTTCTTACAGAGGAATTTCATATGTCAGAACCTATGATAATACTTATTTACTTAAATCTTTATCCAATTCCATAGCTCAGTCATGCAGCAAGTAGATGTCATTATAGACCTACCTTTTTGTATGCTTGGCTTAGTAATTCTTTTCCCCTGAAATTAGAAAGAAATACTGAGATGAAAAATAAATGTTTTTGCGAAGCGTGAAGAAAACTGATCGCAATACTTTTAATAAGAGATAATTTTTTTAACAGTATTGCTTGAAATAATAATTTATCTCTAATACAGTCTTAGAAATATTTTGCTTATATTTTGCTTATAATTGAAACAATGAACAAAAATCACAGCCATTAATCCGTAAACCCAATACAATTCTTCACAGATAATTGTTATAATTTTTGAAGTGTTTAACATAGGGCATCAGAGTATCGCTATGTTTTTTGGTGTATTTAATCCATTATTTAGTTATCTTAAAAACCATGGGACATGATAAAGTAAGAATTTTCAGATCACACTCTTTGCGTATATCCTGCTATTTTGGACATCTTGCTTCATTACAGAATGAACCATACATGATCAAAGTGGTGGATCATCCTCAGAGCCTTTCTGGGACCAAACAAATTCTTTGAATTAATAGTTGGGAGACTGGCAAAACCTGGTAGTAATTTAGTTAATATATGTGGTCAAAATCTCTGCAGTAAGCATTATGCACAGGACCACACAAAACCATCTTCCTTCCTCAAGCCTCAGTGCGCTGAGAGGACACTTTCGGGATTTTGCTTCAAAGACAGGAACAGAGTACTGGCAAAGTTGCTTACTTGGTTCAGAGAGATTTATTTGCTTGCCTTTCATATTTTCACTGAAAGAGGAAGACATTCCTCTTTGAAACTTGATCTAGACTAAAATTTTAATGCTGTCATTCCTTTATTGGCTGAACATGAATTTGATAGTTTCAGTTGCATTTTAAACTCATAAATATTTAATCTCTCATCAATGCAGCAGAGTGATAACTTTGTCCTTGTAGAGAGCTAGTCTAACAGCATCTTCACAAAGTTGTGTTCAATTATCTCTCTTTTTTTAAAGACATTATTTTGATCCATCACTTTATGGATAAGACACAAAATTCTGTTTAAAAATATTCCAAACACTGTATTTTCATATAAACATTTTCAGCCTAAGGCCTGTCTTTTACATGAGCGCCAGAGACACAACCCAAACGCTTTTCAAGATTTACTTTCTTTAAAATTTTATTTCTATTTTCTATTATAAAAAAATGTTTCATGATTTCCAGTTTCATGATTTCCAGATTAAATATTCTACACTAGGCTTGATTACTTTAGCAATAGGAACCAATTTTTCATATTGGTAAATACACACTTACTAGCCACATGGCAAAGTTAGAGGATATTTATACTTTGGGGGAACATTTCAGAGAAATAATTTCCTTGGATTACTCTCTGAACATTTTAATAATTAAGAAGGGGAAACTATTTCTGATTTTTAAAGCTTATTTAAAATTTTAGAATTTTTAAAGGCAGAACAAAAAATCACAGTTGATATGGTGCATTAACTGCAGCCTTTCTTTTTCATGCAGGGAGAGACTGAAGAAAAGTAATATAGATCCTCCTTCCTGTCTTCCTAATCTGGTGCTTGTAGAAGAAGAAGAAAATAGAGAACTTCCAGAAAATTTTCCTATAAATCATTTGCTTGTTACTGCATAAGAATTATTTCATTGTTTTTTTCCTAGCTACCATGAGTTTAGAAATAATACTTTTTTCCCAAAAACATACACACAATTTCTAGAATGTTACTGCTGAGGTCCCAACAGTGTTATTATGACCTCCGAGTAATAATGAGTTTTATTTTTTTAAAAAAGCAAAATCCTGTAATCTGTAGTAATTTATGAATTCTTATTTTATTCGACTTTTCGGATAGATAAACTTTACTTGCAAAGATGCTCTATCAGTGTTTAAAAAAATTGATTCTTCATCTCATGAAATTTTATGGAAAATGTTTCTGGAAAATATCCTTAATATTATTATTTTAGTATCAGTTGATAGGTTTAAGTCTGTTTTTCACTAAATTTATCAAAATTCTGCATGTCATTGTCACTAGATCAGGCATCTGCTCCTGATGACACACAAGTCATTACCCAGTAACATATATTTCAGTATATTTTGCTCAGGTGTCTTTTGTTTAATGTTTTGCTCTGAATAGCTACCTTAAACAGGCCTTCAAGTTATCACACAAAATCTCATATATCCCACTTCATCTGAGTTTTCTTCTCTCACAATAATATTTGCTAGTACTTACAATTATTTTATCAGGAAGTGTTTACATCTCCTCATGCAATTCGGGATTAGAGACTACAGAAAATAATTTGTAGATAAAAACATAAAAAATTAAATAAGATTTGTGCAAGATGAAATTTAATTTTTCTCCTTTAAAAAAGGCAGATTTTTTAATAAAATTAAAACCTTTTAAACCTTTCAAATGTGGTTATTTTCTAGATGACTTTTTAAAAAGAGAAAACAATTCAAGCCCTTCAGAATCTTTGGCCCACAATAAAAATTTAATCTTATTTTTTCTTTTAACCATTTTAAGCAACTTCCAACTTCTTTTGGTTTTTGCATATTGCCTATTTTACCTGACTTTAAAATGATATTAAGTCTAGATTATATTTTTTAATGAATAATTTAATTAATATGTAATTTCTTATAAAGATCTGAGTTTCCATTTCAAATTAGGAAATCATATTTCTATTCACTTTTAACCAAACAAGGACTGTGTATTTATTTGCAAGAGAAAGAAAAAACTGTTCAGACAGAATGAAATATAGTGATGGGCAAGGATTTTGTTAATTTTTTTTTTTCAGTAAAACTTTCCATGCCTTAATAAACTGCTGTTTTCTGGCCCTTCAGAAGTTACCATGTTCTTCATGCAAGTTTTAAAGGCTGTTATTTAGTAAATGTTCTTGTCTGATTTATACATCTCAAAAGACACAGAAATTAAGAAATAGTTGTCATAATTGACATTTGTTTCATTTCTTCATATAGAATTAAATTATCTGCTTCAAACAGAAGGCCTATCTATTGCTTGAATCCTCCCTAAGCCCTTGAGATAATGTTTAATTGATAGCTAGAATTTGTGTTGACTTTTTGCATGAAGTTAATTTCTTGTGGGTTATGGACTAGCACCTGGTGAGGAGGGTATACAATGTTGATAGGAACTGAAGGAAGTATTATATTTCAAATTTTAGTTTATATCATTTTCAAATGAAAACAAAAAAACAGGAAAAATTCAAATTAGCTTATTTTTCTGTCAGGCTGTCTTATTAGATTACTTATGCTCACACACTTCAAAAAAAAAGTTATATATAAAAAGCTCCTCTTTCATTTCTATGTGCTGAGTGACCAGTTATGGGGTATGTAGTGTTCAAGACAAATTCCACGTTTGTCACAAATTACCTACTTGTTGTTTCTGTTCATAGTTTATTGTACATGTGCTACATATTGTATAGGACAAGATGGGAAGCAGAGAGGAAAAGTTATTTCATTATCAAGGCTGCTGCATGCTTTGGCATGCAGGATGAACAGGAGAGGGAAAAATTCTACTTCTTTGAATTAATGGATGCATGCACGTTAGGGAGAATCTCCAGGATCATCGGTTAGGCAAGTTTACAAGATCCAAGAGGGCACAAAATGACATATGCTGAATGTGTTGAGGAAAGCAGAGGCTGATGCAGAGCAGAGCCAAATGTAATCTTAAAAAGGGTCAGCGACTACTCCTATAGACAACGAAGTTGTTATGCTCACAGTAAGAATGTTTGAAGTCCTGAAAGGTGCCAAATCTGTCAGCAAGATGGAAGGAGAGACTGAAAGCTGGAAATCTTTATTTTTTAAACCTTATGTTTAATCAATTTGGTGCAGCAAGTCTGATTTTTACTTTGTTCGGGTTTCTGTTTTGTGTTCTAATAAAACCGTTATATTCTGAGAAACTTCCGTACACCATACACCGTGCTAGCTCCTATGGTTATGATATGTATTGCTATGCTTGTGCAAACACTTTTTTAAACACCCGTTTTTGGTGCTATTAAATAAAGAAAATGTGAAACTTTATAAATAAAATAATAATGAATAACTGTCAATACAGAAAGCACAAAAAAAAAATGCTAATGCTTTTTCATCTATTGCTCCAAAGCTCTGTCCTTGTCAAAACTCTGGTGAGGGTTTTAGCCCATAAAACCTTTTATTACACCAGTGAAAGCAAGCTCCTTCCTGCCAAGATAAGCAGGAGGCAATGTTAATATCCCATCCTTAGAAAACACTATGTGTCATTTTTTTAAGCTGTAGTTATACTGTTTCCTTCTCTAAATTAATCTACATAATGTTTAAAAGGAGGAATAGGAAGGGAGGAGGAAATGGAAGGAAAGTTCACCACAGTAATTCAAAGTCAGAATTTCTGGGCTGAAGTTAGATAATCCATTGTTCTCACTCAAGTTTTCTTTGGCCCATATTCCTCCTGAGGTGTTGAATCTCTCTGATGTTTATGTGGCATTGTGGTCTGGATTTATCTACCTTCTTTTGGAGACTGGGAACTTTGTTGTTTTAAGCTCCTTTTACATACAATGTAGAGGAGCAGGTTTATTTGTGAGAATTTAGCCTTTTCTTAACAGCCTAAAGGGTAGTTTGTAAATGCTCTATATAGGTTTTAAGGAATTTTACACAGGCTTAGCCGCTTGCCTTGTGTACCGTGAAGCAAATATTATTTTTCCATTTTTATAGAGGTAAACTTGAATTTTTCATTTTAAAATTCTATCTCATTTTATAGAAGATCGTGATTATAAGATCTTATTTGTCCTAAGACATAACCCAAGAAAAAGTGAGCATTCCAAAGCTTCAAAGAATTCAGGAGATAAAAAAGCTGAAGAACTTGGTTGGGAATTTCTCTGTCTGCATAGAGGGGAAAATTTTTCCCGAGATAGGTTTTAGAAAAGGTGATAAATTCAAAGTATTTTCCCTTTATGTAGATTTACAGCTATATTTTCAGCTTGCATTTCAACTTTTCTCCAAATGAGAGTAGAAATTGCCAAGATATTAATCATGCTTCAAATATTTATAGTATAACAGCCAATTCAACTTCAACTATGGCATTGCTACTACGGTCCCTAAGGTAACTCAATTATTCTTATTTTGTATTACATGATGTAATGCGTCAGTCTAAGAGCATAATGACATAATAAATAAAAGCTGAGAGAAAAAGAAAACCTGAAATAATTAATTGAAATAGGCTTTGCAAGAGATGAAGAGAGACTGAAGGAATTAACTAAAATAGTATTTTCAAGAGATGGAGAGACTTACAGCAAAATTTTGGGCTTCAATCCAAAAATATCTTCCATGTACCCCTATCACATTAGAGGCAGTCATTAACTTCTTGCAGTCTCAAGATCTATCAATGTAAAACGGATGTACTGCAAATGATGCACTATACAACTGCTCACTGTCCAATGACTGATGCGCAGCTCCTCCCCAAATAACGATTAGCTCCTTCCATCTAACTCTGTCCAATTTATGCACTGAGCACGATGTTCTGTGGTGTGGAATGTCCCTCTGGCCACTTTGGGTCCACTGCTCTAACTGTGCTTCCTCCCAACTACTTGCGCACCTGCTCACTGGCAGAGCATGAGACACTAGAAAGTCCTTGGTTTAGCGCTGCGTCGGCTCCCCT
>VZTA01026907.1:0-12441 GCA_013398855.1 Mohoua ochrocephala
CACAAAGGTCATCAAGTCCAACTACTGGTCCTGTGCATCACAGCCCCAAGAGTCACACCATGTGCCCAAGAATATTGTCCAAACACTTCATGAACTCTGTCAGGCTTGGTGCTATGGCTACTTGCCTGAGGAGACTGTTCCAGTGCACAGCCACCCTTTGGGTGAAGAACCTTTTTCTAATATCCAAACTAAGCCTCCCATGACACAGCTTTAGGGCAGTTACTTGGCTCCTGTCACTGGGCACCCCAGAGAAGAGATCAGTGCCTGCCCCTCCTTTTCCCCTTATGAGTAAGTGGTAGACTGCAATGAACTCTCCCCTCAGTCTCCTCTTCTCCAGGCTGAACAGACCAAGTGACCATGCAATAGCCGAAATTTTAATATAAAGCTTTAATGCTGGAGTCCTCATGTGATTTGCTTTTGTTTCTTTCAGAGAAAATCCCAAAAGATATGTGGTTTAGTTTAGCTGCTGTGAGATCTCTGAATCTGACATATGCTTCTTATACTTAAAAAGCCAAAGTTGCCCAGTGTAATTTTAGTCAATACTAAACAGAAAAGCACTGGCAAGTTGACAAGATTGAACATTAAAGAAAGGGATTTTGCATGACCTCTTTTAGAGAGCACACAAACCTCTGCCGTCTTCCCATCTCCAGCCTCACCATCTCTCCAGAGGGGAGATGTGGGCATAGTAGCACAGCAAGGTATGTTCTCTCTTACAGGTGTAGGAGAGGCACTGCAGAGAGGCACCAGGAGATGTGGTGGTGCTGACAAGTCTGCTCCAGACTGCAAGGTCAGCACAAACAGACAAGTCCTGCGTGTTCTGGGGCTGCACCAGGTGCACTGCCTCCCAAAGCTCCCCCATACCCAAGTTAGGTAGCAGAGCTACAGGTAACAAAGAAGCAAAAATCCCACTATCCCAGGGCCCTTTTGAAAAAACAGATTTTGTTTGTACCGACACTGCAAAATACTGTAGAGATGCCTTGGCACGCAACAAGAGCATGAGTGGAAGAGGATAGACTGCACTCTTTAGTAAGGTAGAGATCTCGTGCCCTGATGAGCTTGCAGTACACGTGTACGAATACTGTCAAGCCACTGGCCCATCATTTGTGAGCAGAGAGAGGCAGGTGTTACTGGCAAAGGGTGTCGGTGTTGTTTGGTTTCACAAGAGGTGTGATTAGAGAAGGTACTTGAAGGAGGAGAGAATAATCACTTGGCATGCGAAAATGAAAGACAAATCCAAGCAGAGGTTTTGGTGTATTGCTGTGAAAAGCACATTTATGTGTATTCATTTGAAGAGGACAGACGCATAGTACCAGACAACGGAATTTTTTTTTCTTTGAAACTTCGGTAAAAATAAAGTAGTAACAAAAAGATTGGCACAGGGCTATAGAAGTTCAGCTTTAATAAGCTCTGTAGCTTGTTTCAAAAGGAGTACAAACCACAAAAACATTTTATGATTTTGGAACAGAGGTAAGAAATGTTCCATTTTTCTGTGTTACTGGTATACATTTTTGTGTGTGTGGAGTTTGTTAGATAATGTAAGTGTAATAATGTTTTCTGTGACTCTCCTAAATATAAAATTAAAGTACATTAGTACCACCATACTAGTTTATGTCCATTATTAAATGTAAAAATTTAAGAACTCTATGTTAATGGAACATAAAATTTAAGACTTTAGTTACACGTAAGTTAGGAAATTCAGATGGGTGGTTCCCATAGCAACCTCTCTCTTCCTCTGTGTTTTTCATTTCAGTAGAACCTTCCATTACTTGATTGCACCATACATTGTATGGTGCAATTTCATGATAAAATTTCATCATTATATAACCGAGAAGAGAGTGGAGGTTTTCTTCACTCGACACTTTCTAACTTTAATATTTCTGTTGCACAGAGAACAAACTGACGCTGAAATAAATCATGCCCATGTCTAAATATTTTCTCCTCTTTTGGGGGACCTCCATAAATTTGGCCAGGTTCTTTGGAATCATGGAATGATTATAAATGATAAAGCAGTTGAACACAATAGCATATAATTCCTTTGAAATTGGCTATTGTCTGCTTTACCACGTAAATATGTAGCTCCAGTGAAAAGAAGAGAGACAAAACCATTTTAATTTGTGGCTAAAAGATTTATTCCATCCAGATACAGGAAAGAAAGTGATAGTGAAAATGGAGGGCACTTGAAGGTTTTTTTCTGACAGTGAAATACAATTTACAAAATTGCAAGTCTGCAGATTGTCACTAGTGGGTCTGTCAGTTAAAGATCCTTGTGGTGGCTTCTGGACAACATGAAAGATATGGGAATTTGTAGAATTAGACATGCAATCCTGAATTTTTCCATACTGTAAGGTTTGATTACAGAACAAGACCCAGTGAAATCACACTTTTTATTACATAAATGAAGATAGTGATTAACCTAACCTTGTTAGGTCTTTGTTGCAGAGGGTATCAGAAAGGAACATAGTGGGTTGGTCTGAACCTTTTGGGAACCTCACCAACTGACCTAGTCTTTTTAATTTGGCAGCTATACTGTGAGCATTTCCAAGCCCTGGAGTGCTATGAGAAGCAGTTCCACAGCAGATAAACCTATTAAAAAGACAGATGAACAAACTAAATGATAAGATGAAAAAAAGTAAAATAATTTCTAACCTTCTACACTCATTCTGTTAAAGAAATGTTTAAAAAAAACCCCAAAAAAACCCCCAGAGGATAAAACTACAGAAACGGAGACTAGATTAGGAAAATTAAAGGCTTTTCCTCCTCAAAAGTCTTCAAAATTACAATGATTTTCATTGCCTTCATAAAATCAGACCTGGGTGTTCCTGCCGTATTTTCTTTTGAGCTTCCATAATGATGATAAGTTTTGCATTAAATGAAAGCAAATAGTTGTTTATACTTCATTTTGCAGCAGTCAGCATGTCACTAAGTTCTCCTCTGAGATTTACAGAGTAGGATTTAGACTAATTGCTGGCACAGGAGATTTCAGCCAAAGGTTGTTTTCCTTTAACCATTTTGTTTTTCATATGCCTTGGCTGATTTTGGGTTATTGGAGTCCGATATAATTACTTGTTTAATTGCTTGGAAGAAGTGGAGCTTCCGTAGCTGAAAAATGGCTTATTTTCTTTAAAAATAACTGAAATCTGGCTTGGGGTTCTCTAGAATGCAGTGCACTATACAATCATGTTATTTTATCCTTTTAAAAATTCCCTGAATAGTCATTAAATCTTTGGAAAGTAGCTAATCTCCAGGAGGATGTGATAGGTCTGGCTGTTTTCCAGGGTTTGCAAAAGGCTATAACATCATAAGAAAAATTGTTTCTAATCATTGCAAGACTGGGTCAAAGACTCCAGAACCAGCCTCTGCTTTCAAGAGGTGACACAAAATAGAGAAGAAGAGGAAAACTTGGCACAAAGTCCAGAGAGCTTGTGAAAAAGGATTAATCATTTTGATATTGGTCAGCACCACTTTTACTTGTGCTGTAGGAACGTGTGTTGTGTTGAAGCACACCCATAATGGAAAAAAAATGAAGAAAAAAATGAGAGGTTTAATGTGGCAGTTATGACATGAAGGAGAGTAAAATAACAAACAAGGTAATAAGATAGGGAAAACTGTAGCCTGCATGTTAAGAAGCCAGAGATAACACGAAGATGTTCAGGGTCATTATTTCTGTCCTTGATACAGCTCATTACCTTAGTGCAGAGTTTAAGCATGTCACTTCCAGCCTACTCTCCTCTCCAGAGGAGGACTGTGATGTCAGCGTGTGTGTTCCGGTCCCTGTGTAATCTATCAATCTGTTCTTCTGTCTTTTCCCTCACAACTTCGGTTTTTATTCAATGCCAAGCAAATCTAGTGCAAAGGGAGGTGTCTCAAAGACAGTGAAATTCCAACAAATTTCATGAAAATTATATGTTCTCGTGCAAAAAAAAAGAGAACCAGAAATTACTCCCGGAAAGACTCCCAGCTGAAAGGCAGCATTGCAGCCTGAGTCCTGACAGACAGAAGCAGCAAAGGATCAGCAGAAGGACGGGTACCCAGAGAAATCCCCAGAGATCCCGCTCCAGGAGATCTTCTCTGCATATTGCACTTTACCCCAAAAGGCAATTCGCAGGGAACCAGGCATTAGTTCCAGCACTCACAAAGCTAGGAGCTGTGCCTCTGAGTCCAGCGTACATGTGGC
The DNA here is from genome assembly GCA_013398855.1 of Mohoua ochrocephala. Taxonomy (NCBI): domain Eukaryota; kingdom Metazoa; phylum Chordata; class Aves; order Passeriformes; family Acanthizidae; genus Mohoua; species Mohoua ochrocephala. The sequence continues at coordinate 4,175 of VZTA01026907.1, forward strand.
AATCCCTGTTGCCTAGCCTTAACCCATCTCATTGAAATAAGTTCTTGTTTTTGTTTGGGATTTGTGCAGTGTTTTGTAGGTGGTGATTGGGGTTTTTTGTCTGTGTTTGTTTGTTTGTTTTGATTTGATTTGATTTTTTTGAGGTGTGGTGGTCTGCATTGCTGAGCTTGATTTGCACCATTAGCCAAGGTACCAGCCAAACACACTAGACTGATGTTTTTTTGCAAGGGAAAGGTTTGCCTCTACTCTTTAGAGCTAAAGTTAATTTTGGGTAGAATATGGACACATTTTTTTTAAATTTGGTTGTTGGCTTTTCCGGCGAAAATAGAGATTGCTTTTTCTCTGCCTGGTGTGGCAAGCAACCTGCTTTCTAAAGGCATGAAAATAATGTAAAAGTAAATATGTAATAAAAACATGGGAGGGAATCCAGTCTCTTTGGAGACTGTTGCAAGACGTGTTGGCTCACATTGACTTTCCTCTTCTGAGCATCTGAAAGGTGCAATGCATCCCTGAACCTCTACAAACCGCAGTAGCGACTGTTTCACTTGAGTGCTAAATAATCATTTGCAGAGCTTTACAGCATTGTGAGTATGCAGAGGACAAGATGCATCTGCTTCACCCAGATGCAGTCTTGTGAATGCAGCAGACAAGGATTTGTGAATGATGGGAGGGGAAAAGATTCAAATAGGCTACAAAACATTCCTCTTGTTCTTCTCTTTTCATATTTCTTTTTGTCTGTCATCTCAAAGGCTGGAGTTGAGGAAGCTGTTTAGTCCAGCTCACATCCACATCAGTCCTCAGGGACTCCATGGGAATCAACAGGACTCCATCAGTGAATCAGATGAGCTCAGCAAATGGTCCCAAGTGTGCCGATCTTGGTTTCATGTCTGGACAGCTTGATCTAATCTTGAAACAGAATATTTTATGTATTTAGAGGACAACTGTTTTGTCCTTATATGAAGAGAAGAATGTTAGTTGAGATTACAATGAGACATTTTGCTTTTACTATATCTTGTTGTGTCTATTAAATCTATTAAACAGCAGCTGATTGCAAAACCCTCTTTCTAATTGGCTTGTTTCAGGCTACTAGCAGCAGATATCGTGCATGATTATGTCTGTTCTGCTCACTGAACATTTAACATTTAAAAGATGAGAGAGAAGAGGGAGTGAAAAAAGGTGCAGGGAATCATTCAGGTTGCTTTAGCATCTCAAGTTTTTATTCCAATGGATTATAATTTTACTGGTGTGTCAGAAGTAGCTCATGGAATTGACTTGAAGTCTCTATAGATATGAAGTTTGAAAAGAAAGACCTACATTGAGCCATCCTTCCACAAATGCCTAAATCTGTTTCAGAGGTCTACAATGTGAGATTGGAAGGCTCAGATCTCTTAGGGCAGATCACCATCACTTTGCTTAGTAGATGAAAATGGAAGGTTCAGAGGTTTTTCCATAGACCGAGAGCAAGGTATGACATTATAATGCTTAAGGGTAGTAACAGTAGTAAGCTGAACATTTTCATACAGAAAATAAGAATGAAACATACTATTCCTGAAGGAACAAAAAGCTCAGATGATACACAACCATTCTGAGAAGGCAAAAAGAAACCAGAGTATCCCACACTGACAGACAGCACAAGCATAGCCACTTGCTAACACACATTCAGTGTTATGTGATATTTTCATTGTAATTGACATTGCTTAGTCAGTTTTCAACACAAAATGGACTGCAAGCTGACTAAAAAGTTTGTAGACAGCCAAGTGGACTTTGAAGAGGTTTTGAGTGAGATATTCTTGAAGCTAAATATGAGAAATCATGAATATATTGGCTTTATGTGCTATTGCTTGTACTCGAGGAGTCCACACTTTTTTCTCATGTTCTTTTACCTTAATGCGGCCTGTGGCTGTTCTTTGGTGTTCTGTAAAGGTAGATCAGTTAAAACCTATTTGAAGCCAGACAATTATTCTGATTTCATTCTGTTTTTAAGATTTTTCAATTCTGCTATCTTAGTGATGATAATCAGGGCTGTGAGTGTTTGAGTAGCTGAACCTGAAATTCTTTCATTTTGACTTTGTACTCAGCATCTGTTTTAGCAGTGCTTTTTCTTGTACACTAAGTGTCAGCCCTGTGCATTTGTAGTACTGTAAGTGTAGTCAATAAAAAAGTAAACACTATGTCTAGAAGCTCCTCATTGCTATTTCATAGCCATATTATCAACTCTGTCCTCTCTCTTGTACTATCAAAAACATACACTGAGGAATGACATTGCTAAAGTCATTCCTTGTATTCAATTTAGGTAATTATTCTTCTTCTGTGAAGAAATTGATTCCTAAATTTGTTGCAGGTTTGATTCTTTTTCATTGCCTCCTCCTGTATCTTTCATAAAATAAAAGAAAAACATCAGTATATTCCACTGTAAACAGTATGGATAAATATGTTAAGTTTGGTTTATGTTAAAATAAATTTCATTCTGTGTGTTTAGCTTAAACCCTAAATGCTGTGGGATATGGGGATCATGGGGCAGGGGACATACTAGCATAGGCACTTTGCTCATTGCCAGATTCATCCTTTACTGACTGGTTCCAGCTTTAGAAGAAAGAGGTCTTTTATGGTCCTCACTTGACACTTTTAATTGGAGACCTACAGCATCAGTGTGGTGGATCGTTAGTCACTTTCTTTCCTTAAAGCATAATGTAAAACTTTTCTATGATGAGCAGTTCGTGTTTCTTTAACGCTGCCGAGTCTTTCTTGCAGCCTGTGTCAAGGATCGAACTTTCTAAATTATGTATTTCAGACATTGAGAAAGAAAGGACTTAATGGCTGTGACAGTCCAGACCCTGATGCAGACGATTCAGTAGGTCACAGCCCTGAGTCTGAGGACAAGTACAGAAAAATTAATGAAGATATTGATCTAATGATCAGCAGGCAAAGATTATGTGTAAGTACTCTGAGCTCCTTTTCATTTTTTTTACTTTCTGATATTTCTCTGAATCTGGCAGGCATTGCACAAGAAAGAAAACAAAGGTTGTGAAAGCCCTGATCCTGACTCCTCTTATGCTCTCACCCCACGCACTGAAGAAAAATATAAAAAAATTAATGAAGAATTTGATAATATGATCAAGAGCCATAAAATACCTGTAAGTACCAAAGGTTAGATGGCTGTCTGCTGGTAACTGCTGCAGTAACAAACCATAACCCTTTCAGTTCTGGCTTCTTAAGGAAATAATTTCTGCTAGAAAGAGGCTTTAATAGCCAAATATATAACTAAACACTGTGGTCAGGAAATTTCACACAGCACATTTTTCTTTCAAATCTCTAACTCTGACACACAGACAAAGCCCATTATGGGTGAAACTTACAGAAGGAAGTGAAATATACGTATATGAACTATATTCACTTGATTTACAGAACTGTTTTACCACACCACTTGCCCAAATTATACCTAAAAAATAGCCTTTGTGGACAGGTTAACAAGTCCGCACAATACTTTCTGTGGTGATATAGAAAAAAAAAAATGTAGAACTGAAATTCCTTTGTATATAGTAATTAGTGTGTTTTGTGTGTGTAACTTCAATTCTCAATTGTCTCTGCTAAACTCAGTTGCAGCACTGAAGGGTTACAGCTACTTGCTCGCTGCAGAGAAACAGGCTGCATGAGAGCCTAATGGCAGGATTCAGACATGTTTGTGTGTTGGGGTGATTTTACAGCTTTATCAGAGAATTTGCTTTGACCTCATCAGCATTTCTTTAATGCTTTAACATGAGCTAAATTTTGTTTTAACCAAGTCAAAATTTCTAACAATCAGTCATATGCCTTGCCAGATATCTAAGAGAAATAACTCTGCATGTGCTATTTGGTGTGCACAAGACATACGAAGGATGAATACTTTGTCATTATGTTTGATATTACATTTATAAAGCCAACAAAAAGAATATGGAGGTTTGGAGGTTGTGTTTGGTTGATCTTCCAAGTGTCTGTGGAAGACAAAGTAGGAAACCAAATATTTGCTCAGGTCCAAAGAAGTATTTGAATTTGCATAGGTAACTGCTTATTTCTAAAAGACAAGAGATGATTTGTATGTGTTCATTTGTCATTCCCATGCGAAGGTTGCGTGGTTATCTACCAAAAACATTGTCTGGATACCCAGAATGAGCAGTGTCTCATGTAGCATTAGTCAATTGCGCATACAAAATCTGACACCTAAGATGAGGATACTTCTTAAGGAGGCTCAGATTCTGTCTCAAGCACTCGAAGTGTTCTTTCCATTAATTCTCAGCAGAAGGATTTTTTCACTCAAGGTAATTAAAATTTGAAGAAGTTCTCGTAGCATGCCAAAAATATTTTGGAAAAAAATAAGAAGACTAAATATTACTCTCCCAGAGACCAGAAAGGCGCCAAATTTGATAAAGTAATATTTGAAATGGCTGGTTAAGGATGCCCAACGTACATATAGAATATCAGGGAGGAATACAGATATATCCCAATTTTTTTACCTCCTTTTTTATTTGCTTCTCTTGGAAAGATGTTTTTCTCAGAACGAAAAGCCCTAGAGCTGTCACCATGAATTTGGTTTCTCAGGATGAAACTCAGTTTGACAAACGATGACTGCAGCATTTAGGGAGACTGTAATAAGCCAGAATGCTTAACCCTTTTTCACATCAAAATATCAACAATTGTCATTCTTCCATTCCTTTTCTCTTTCAAGGATGACTTTTGGCTTTTTCAAATCAAACCGACGGAATTTTCACCAAGCCACTTTTCTGCCTTAGAAATGTATTTCAGATGGTCCTTCGGATGCTCTGTTTATCTCATGCTACCTGTTCCTTTCCTAACAAAACAGGACATGTTATAACCATCTGAAATCTTAAGACATTAAAAAAAAAACTTTGGAAAAAAACTTCATTCCTGTAGTAGTGAGGTCCATCACTTTCTTTACCTCGATAAGCATTTTGGGAAATTGTCTTTTCTGTAAACTCAGGAAATTTATAAGATTTGGAAACAACACGGTTAATCTGAGCATGGTATATGAGTTCTGTTTTCCCAAAATTAATGGAATTTCCCACTGGTTGCTTTCATTCAATATAACTTTTTGACATCAAATATAGTCCTACTTCAGCAATTAATTGGTGGTTTAGGGTATAACTTCCTACCTTTTGGGATATTGTGAGGGGCAGTGTATTAATCTTTTTTGTGAAATTCCTTCAGAGATGCATCAGAGTCACAGAACTGCCAAATGTTAGCATTTTTTCATGTAATACAGAATAGCCCTTCTCTAAATACTGCGCATGCCGAGCTCAGGGTCTGTGTCCTCCATCAAGCTGCTTACCGCAAAAGGAAGAAGGAGTATATACTCTGCTAATGCAACAGGAACTCTTTCTCTTGGCATAAGCCAAGATGTAATGGGCAAGATAGAGCTCACAACTAGTACATCATGGAAATTTGTAACTACTTGGTTTTATATATAAATATTGTATACAGTAATATCCTTAACTGAACAAATCAGAATAACTAAGTCAGGGAAGATATTTTCATTTACTTGTGATTATCAAAGGTACCCAAGATAATTGAGGAGAAGAAAGNAAATTAATCATAAAGTCACCAAGTCCCTAAATCACTACTTACAGAATATATAAAACAATGCATTGCCTGTGCCTGGTCTTGTAACATAAAAAAGCTGCTGCCAAATGAAAACAACATTGGCTTTTGCTCCTAACAACTAAGCCCAATAATGTTTCCTCAGATAATTTTCTGGGGATAAGTATTTATATTGTTCTAAACCATCTGATAATAATTAGACGTTTATTTGTAATTTTCATAAGAGTGATGAAAGCAGAGGAGACAGAAATAGCCTGCTAGAAGGGAGCTATAAGTATCTCTGTCTCTAAATAAATGAAGGCCTGGTTGAACAAGGGAGGGATAAAACCAATATTTAACACAGAATATTTGGTTCATTAAGTTCCAAGGGGGTTGAGTGTCCAACATTTTGTTTTGCATCACGTACCACAGCTTGTAGAGTGCACATCCAACACTGTGCTGTACACTGGCAGTATCGTCTCTGGTGAGCCATCTGCCCTCTTTGGCAGTAGTGTCCAAAGGAGAAAAGACAAAAGGAGGGGGAAAAAAGGCAAAATGTGGCAAAAAACCAAAAAAGCAAACACACTGAAGCAGCGGGAAGAGTGCTTATCCTTTGAACAGTCCCCAGCAGGCTTTTGACACCTTTTGATGCCAAATAACATTCTCACAGATAATTTCTTAGTTTCGTTTGGTTGTTAGTCCAGGCCAGGAACAATTCCCAATCGTCAGTCTATATGCAGTCATGATGTTTTTGAGGTTGAGAAAGCTTAATGGGATGGACATGAACTGCTCTGTGGCCTCAGATGGCCTCAGTTCCTCCCTAGTTCCTACTAATATAGATATTACACAAGTGCATCAGAAACTTTAATGTCCATCAGGCTGAGATGGAATCAATATGACCCGTGGCTTACCACCAGGAATGACTAGGGCATCTGCAGGAGGTTGCAGATCTTGGTAAGGGATTTGTAAGACTTTAATAAAGTCAGAAAAACAGAGCAAACTGTAGCTAGAGATGTAGTGTTTAATACTGATGTTTATCCAGTCAAACTTCTTTCTCTAACTTTTGACTGTGGAGAAGAAGAAATAAAAACTACTGTGTTTCAGATATAGTATATATTGTGCTGAAAAGCAAAGAGTAAACTCGCTTTGCCCTGATAAAATTGCCTATGAAGTGCTCTGTAAATAGATGTAAGTAGATCCAGAGAGCAGGTAAAATGATGAAAACTAGACTATTAGTACAGAAATTAAACAAATAATTCGACTACTTTAAAAATATATTTTTTAAATGGCAAAATGAAAGCTAAGTAACAGTTTCAGGTGACTAGGGAGACTGACAACCCCAAAAGCAACCAAGACTGGAGCTCTTTTGCTCTTTTGTGCTTTCTACTAATGTAGAAAAGAAGAATCTAGCCCCTGAACAGTTTGGTTTGTACATGGAAGGAAGAGCATAGTGGTGAAAGCAAACAAGCTGATTAAATTCTGGCAAGACCTTCAGTTCTGCATTTGTACCAGTGTTTTAGTTTAGATAGCAGAAATTTAGATTAGGAAAAGATGTTAAGAAAATAGAGGCAATAATAGTCTCTACCCATACTCAGAGGGCAGACTTCACAGGTTTTGTGACGTGGGTGAAAAAAATTGTGGAAAGTGCTCTCCTGTGGGTGACAGTCAATGCAACATGGAGTGGCACTCAAGCAGGCGAGACCATGGGCTCAAAGCCACCAAGTGGAGAGAACTCCGTCACAGCCTTGAGTGTTGCAATAACTAGAAACTCCATGTTGGCTTATTGATGTCTCACATCAGGCTGTAATTGGGGCTGAAACATGAAGAGCTGTTCACATCCTCCTGTGAATTCATTGGCTAAAACCTTTTCAAAAGGTGGGAATTAGCAGCAGCCAACTTTGAGCTCCACAAACTGTCATGTTCTTCTGACTAACATGGGATTTAAGAACCTTTTGAGTCCTTCTGTGGCTAGTAAAAAGAATGACTTGCTTCAAAACATACCTTCAAGCTGATAAAATGTTTCAGATTATGCTATATGAACCTATTTCCAAGGAATCTAAACCTCAATAATAAGGATGCAGATTACATGTAGGTTCTTAAATCTCTAGATTAGATGTAGAACATGGGAATTCCCAAAACACCTCACCTTCCTTTCCTACCTCCACTTAAATCAATCAGCTCTATGAAAAATACAGGCCTTGGAGTGCTCTTCAACTTCTCAGCAAAGGGAAGCAAATTCCCATGTGCAGCCCCCAGGCTGGAGAGCAATGCCAGCAGGCCTATCCACTGAACTACTGTTGTTGTGGCCATCTCTCGCAAAAAGCGGGCCGCAGGCTACTGAGAGGGTATNNGAGCTAAATTAACGCTTTGAAATAATTTGAAGGCATTTGTGTAAATTATCCTTAACCTCATACCCTGAAAATTTTGATCTGTGTTTCAGTGGTTAGGCAAAATAATTTCTCTATATTTAGAGTAAAATTTTCTCTGTCCCTAGAGAGGACCAAGAAGGAAGAAAAACAACCTTAAATGATAACTGTAATTTGATGGATAGTGCTATAATACATAAGGCATAGCCACCAGCTCCAGCCAGAGAAAAGACATGGGTGGCACAAGATCAGGGTGCCTCGGTTGCCTGACAAGCAGATGATATGTCCAGCTCTCCGTGTATTGCCTCGAGGTCCTTGAAGACATACCAA
>VZTA01026909.1:495-25797 GCA_013398855.1 Mohoua ochrocephala
ATATTGGAGGTCCCAGAGCTGGGTGCAGTAGTCCAGGTGGGGTCTCACCAGAGCAGGGGTGCAGAATCCCCTCCCTTGCCCTGCTGGCCACTCTAATTTGGATGCAGCCCAGAATACAGTTGGCTTTCTGGGCTGCAAATGCACATTGCTGGGTCATGTCATGCTTCTCATCCATCAGTATTCCCAAGACCTTGTCCTCAAGGCTATTCTCAATCCTTTCATCCCCTAGACTGTATTTATGCTCAGTATTGCCCCAAAATAAGTGCAGGACCTTGTGCTTGGCCTTATTGAACCTCAGGAGTTTTGCATAGGCCCATCTTTCCAACCTGTCCAGGTCCCTCTGGATGGCATCCCTTCCCTCCCTGGCCCCACAGAGCTCAGTGTCATCAGTGAACTTGCTGAGGATGTCCCCAGTCCCACTGTCCGTGTCACCAACAAGATGTTGAACAGCACAGGTCTGCACAACTGACCCCCAAAGAATGCCACTCGTCACTGGGCTCCACTTGGACATGAGCTGTTGTCCACAGTTCTCCAGTGCAAGCATCCAGACAATTTCTTATCCACTAAGTAGCCCACCCATTAAATCTATCTCTCTTCAGTTTAGATACAAGGATGTTATTTGGGATGGTGTCAAATAGCTTGTCCAAGTCAAGGTGGGTGATACCAGTTGCTCTTCTCTTATTCACCAGTGTTGTAAGCCTGGTGTAGAAGCCCCCCAGATTTGTCAGGCATGATTTGCCTTTAGTGAAGCCATGTTGGCTGTCACAAATCACCTCCTTATTTTCCATGTGTCTTAGTAGTTTCCAGAAGGATCTGCTCCATGATCTTGCCAGGCCAAGGTCATACCATATAGGAATATAGGTCTTACCATATAGCACACAGGTCATATCATATCCCAGTATCATGGCAATGTTTGTTAGCAGAATGGAGATACATGCAGTAGCAGAAAATGAAAGATTAAAGTCATCTTTGGAAAGTCTGGTATTTATTTTTGGTAACAACTTTTATATTTTTCCGCTCATATGATGGCTGGGCTGCCAGGAAATGCAAATGTAGTCCTATGACAGATTTTGTTCCCTTTATTTCATATAGCACACAGATATTCCACTTGTTAAAATAGAAGCAGCAGCTAGTCCTCACTGCTCACAAAACCCTGCTGTAAAGTGCTTAAGAGGGTTGTGTAAAAAACAGAGAATATTTATTTGAAAGGCCTAGAAAAAGTGGATTGGTGTGAGGAGGAAGTAGAATGGAGTGTTCTGGAGAGCTGTTATTTTTAATATTGTGCTTGAAAAATATTTATCCATACATACTAAAATTAATCAAAACAGTGCTTGAAGTTTGATAAAACTTTCACACCTCTTCGAAATCCTTTTTTTTTGTCTGTCCTCCATTGACAGGTTGTTACTAGTTGTTAAATTGAAAGAGGAATATATTACAAAGTCTTTCTTTGTAGACTATCATGCAGAAATTATTTTCTACTTCTAGTCGATATCCATTCTCTAGTTCTCAGAAATACTGTTTTCACAAACCAGAATGCAACTACTTTTATATACAGGTTTCCTTGAAAAAAATATAGTATACACAATTATTACACGTTCAAACTAGGCTTACTGAACTCAGTCCTTCCATTTAGGATGATTTTAAGAGAAACTCCTCCTTCTATATATATAGAAGGATGAATATATGAAAATAAGAAATGCAGCAAATACTAGTATATCTGTAAAGAATCAACATGAGTGGCTTATTCATACATTATATGTTTTCACAAATCAAGGATACTTTGTTGTTCTGGAGGTTTTTGTTAGTTTGGTTGTGGTTTTTTGTCTATTTGTTTTGCTCATGTTTTTTGTTTGTTTGTTTGTTTCCTTTTGAATTGTTTGGAGTTTTTTGAGCAGGACTTTGGATAAAGCCTAAAACAATGCTTAGAGCCTTGGAAATGATAGTAAATCACATAATTCAGGATTCTGAAAGTAATTGAGACTTCTTAACACAAACTGTATCTCTGTACTTTCATATAATACAGACTGATATAAAGATATAAATGATATGCTCATGCTTAAGCTTTTTAATTGGTGAAATATATGGCATAAGGATATTAATTCTCTCCAACGTTCCTTCCTTAATTTCAGTGAGTTGAAGGAGGCTTCTTGATACACCTGAAAGAGTGAAATTGTTAAAAAATTAAATGAAAATTGAGAAAATCCAAAATACTATATATTTTATTATACCTTTCTTAGAAGAGCAGATAGAAGCGAGTTTGCTCCCACAAATCCACAACATTATTTTACAGGAGTGAAAAATATAAATATATTATTTGGTTCAGAGAATAGCTGTAGGGAGGCACTCGAGCATTACACTATACACCCAAGAGAAGAGTATATAAGGAGAAGGAAGAAGCTCTCTGATAATGTGCTTGACACAGCCTACCAACAGAATATAAAGTGTGAGTTTCCTGAAGCCTGTAATTTACACAACTCCTAACAAATTACGTATGTACCGGGTTTTTTTACTCATCATGTTGTATCTATCCTTCCCCATGCCTTTTTTTTTTTAAAAGTCTAAAGGCAACAGTCTCCTCTTTCACTTAAAATTACAGGCAGCTGCTGTGAAGATAGGCTTGCACTGGGGGGATATGACAAATTCATTTGTTTAATTGAGGAATATGAACTTAATTCATTTTAGAGTCCAGCTGAGGCAGTTCTCTTGGAAGACTTAAATTTGATTAAATTCATTGAGTATTGAGTTAGTTTCACAACTTTCACTGCTTTTCTAGTGTGGAGACTTACTTACAGGCTTTCAAACAGAAAGAAACTTCTTGTTCATAAGTCTCCTGGTCATGGTTAAATGTAAGACTGTTCTTGTACTGTGCAATATCCCTTCTTACATCCTGCTCTTATAGTCTCCTGTACATAAAGGAGAAGAAATTTAAGTTTTGCTTATTGGATGCTTTTTTTGTGTGATTTTATTCACAGTCAAGGGGACAGTTTCATTTCTACATAAGAACTGTTTTCTATTTAAAGTCACGCCAAGCCTCATCCCCGATAAGGCTGTCAATTGTTTCTTATAAATTATTTTCCGAGAACTTCTTCTTAACTCTGAAATTTGTTCTTTTATCCAATTCTGCCATGGGTTATGCCTTCAAGAATAAGGGTGCTTTCTTGAAAACATTTGTCGTAATGAGCTTTGACTGTTGGAGCTTAAAAGCAGTCAGGATCTCTCACACACTGTGATGTTCCTTTTGAGAATACTTTGTGAAGCTGAACACCCTGGTCACTTAGGGGGATGTAAGTTTTCAGTAAGATAATAATGCTTCTCTGAACAAAAATATAAAGAGTGTAAACCACCCCCCCGCCCCAAATATACATTTTCCCTTTGTGTCTGATTAGTATTTTACATACGTTTTATCAAGCTAGAGTGACAAATACACTCAGAGGTCTATGATGGTTATTGATTCTAGTGGGGTAGAATCCACGAATACCAAACTGAGAAGGAACCCAGTTCCTGAGTTTCAGGAACTGAAATCTTTGATATATTTCACTTCAGATTTTGAGAAGATAATGGGACGAGATGAATGCTTATTATTGAATCTGTTTGGACTGGAAGAAGCAGTTTTGTCCTCATCCTCGTTCCATTCATTCCACCTGCGTTTATCTGGCAGGTGAAAAAGCTCCCAGAAAGGGACCTCTGCTTGCACTGGAGACCTTCAGTCTGTGCATTTAGTCTTAGAGACTAAATGACTTTGCACTTTCTTCCTTCTGCAGCAGCAACACCACTAGATCATGAAATGAACTCCCTGGAGCTCCTTTCAAATGGATGGTAAATCTGAATATTTGATTATGCATTTATGCAATATGGATATCCAGAACTGGGGTATTCTGAGTGATAGCTTCAATTAAAAGTCTACAGGGCTCATATTTTGTCTACTATACTTCTATATTAGATGAAATTTAACTGTCTTGACTAAATGAGGCATAACCACACCTGAACATTTTCCTTTGTGAGTGACAGAACCACTCTGTCCCAAAGCTATGTTTTCCTAATGCTTATTACTTTTTCTTTCAGTAAAGGTTACCATCATTTCCATTTCATTGCGAATTGAATTGTAGTTTTTCAATTCCATATATAGTGAGTATCTTCAAATATTAATCCAGAATAAAGATTTTTTAAAATATTTTATAGATATCAGGGGTTTTCTCTTCTGAATGGTATTGTTTTTCATTAGAAATACTTCTGAAAACTTATAAAGATATGACTGTTTTACTGTGGGTCGCTTACTTGTATGCTGAATTACCTCTGCCTACCTGCACTTCCTACTATTTTGTTAACCTGATAGAGTGACACTGAAAGTTTTTTTTTTTGCTTTTCTCTCCCCTTAATAAAAGTATATTTTCTAGAATCAACTTCCCAAACATATTAGTTGTACTTTTATGATATAGCTTTCCACTTTTAGAACACTTCAGTTGCTCTGCAGTATCAAAGAGCATCCAATTAAATTAAGTTGGCATCAAGAAATATGTTGTGCTCCTGCAAAAGGAAACACTCACAACTTATGGAGAAATCTTAATGTCAATGATCACTTTGCTTACGTATTTATCCTAATTATAAAACATTTTCTTTTTTTTAAGTGAATCTTACGTAATACTCAAAAGTCTATTTTACATATCAAATTGAAAACTTCTCTTCAATGTAAATTTCAAACTCTAATATGCGAAAGTATAAAAGGAATCTACTTATGGAATTGGAAAATGTTTCAAGATAGATATTTTTAATTACATCTTGGTTCCTTTAAATATTTGACTTTTTTCTATATATTAAGTCATATTCTGAGTGCAACTTCTAATGTTCTTTCTTTATTGTTCTCTTGGTTTCTGCAGTAATTGACAAGGAGACTAAAGTTTAAGACATTTGTGTAGGAAGAGTTTAGAGGGATGTGCTGAACAGAGCTATAATAACTGATGGGGAAGATAAACTTGTATGGAGAATTATTGTAAAAAAATGGACAAAATTACCTAGTTGAGTAAATAGTATTTAAGAGAAAAATTGAATGATACAATATAAAGCAACTGTTTTTTCACTTGCCTGACTAGAAAATTTTAATTTTAAATGTAAAATAGAAACCACAATTTTGTAAATGATGTTCCATCTCGCTAGAATTATGCTCTATTCATTAGAATCTGTACTAAGAGAATGCCTTTCTTAGTTTTGCTGTGTTTTGCAAGTTTCAGATTACATTTTCTGAATCCCACAAGAAAGCTCTGCTTCTGAAGTTCAAAAGATCACACTCATCTGAACTATTTCTTCTATTAATATGAAAGCCTGGATAATTGCATAGCTCAAAGCAGTAGGCCTTGAAAAAAGTCAGTGACAAAACTCTTCTATAATCTACCAAGTTTGCAGTAGTTAATGGGAGTGAAGTTCATCCAGGTTTTTTAGAACAAAGACTCATTTAAAGAGTTTTCAGGTTAGTAACAGCTGTTTGCAAATAAGCCCCATAATGGTATAGCCTTTGGATCACAGAAAGAAACATTAGGCACGCTCATATATTTCAGAAGATCAGAAATTTGGAGGGCAAGTCAAAGAATCTGTAATGCTTTACCTTCAGCAGCCTTTCCTGAGGGGAAAGCCTTTGTGTCCTGTTTGTCAATGTCTGCTCAGGTCTAACAGTGGGTCCTTTCTGACCTCTTGAGGTTCCCAAAAGAGTATAGGACACAAGACATCTATGAAAACACTACTGATTTTTGGTTTAACAGCCTTGGATGTAGTGTTCAGCACCACAGCACTGGAAATTGTGTTTTGTCTATATACTTCTAGGCTATCCGAGGCTTAAAAATGGAGGAGTAACAGTACCCTAGGAAGTAATTTAACTCGTTGAATTCCACTAACATTTCACAAAAGCAATAGAAAGTCACTCTGTGGGTTTTTTCTTCCCCAAAATCACTAATAGTCCAATTATTGTAGACCTTTACAAATTTTTAGTTTTGAAATTACTTGACATACGTCATTTTGAATGATGGAAACAATGACTGTATCAAGTAAAAATCTGCAGGAAATCTGTTTTAGATCCAATAATATTGAGGAATTTTGTTAAGGTACTGAATGATGGAATAGATGGTATGCTTATTCAACTCAAGGCAACAGAAAGATGGTTGGAACTATCAGGTATGTTAAAGCCTGGGCTAAAATTCAAAATAAGCTTGCACTTCATTTTATTGTTTGGAGGTTTGGATTTTGTTTGCTTATTTGTTTACTTTGGGGATTTTTTGTTTGTTTGGTTGTTGGGGTTTTTTTTAAGGTCTCTTCTTTAATTTGTCAGTTCATTAAGTAAGGACGCTGTTAAGAAAGAGGTTGAAGAGCCACAAGGGACCACAAGCTGGATATGACATAATAACATCATGCTGATATTTGCTTATATGCAAAAGGCAGCACTTCCATCTATGAGGGAAATGCAGCAATCGTTCACTTGGCTCAGCAGTGGTCAGGCCAAGTGTGTTCTAGTAAACCAAATATGAGAGGGTCTCTGTCAGGAAAAACAACGGGCAGAGAATGGCTCATATCACATCATTACACCACTTCCTACCCTTCAGAAAAAAAAGACTGGATCTAGAACACCTGCTGGGCACCGCTCCTTTCGTGTCTTTCAGAACTGTTTTGAAAAAGGCAAAATTTGTGTTGGCCGAACTATGAAAGCTATACTGACAATTTAGACGTGCAAGAAACTGAGTTTCATAGCCTGGAAGTGGTCAAATGGAAGTATTTATTTTACTAATGCAAACATAAGTGTGGGCTGCTTTGAATAAATTGCTATTATTCATCCTAAGGAAGAGTCCATCCATCTCCCTTCCTTCTTTCCTCCCAGTGCCTAAGTGTTTTTCAAATAAGTACAAACATTGCACTGTTTTGATGCAAGCAGTTGGCAAAGTTTCTATGGTGACTAAGTCAAATAGGACAAGAGGTATTGAGACTAAACTTTAGCTAGGAATCTTTGGATGAAACATGCAGAAATCATTATATTAGCTTTCTTGGCTTGGTTTTCTCTGTCTTGAAACAATTGTACATAGCTGAATGTATTTATGAAAAATCATCATATCTTACATTTGTCTATACTCTATTGTAAAGAGAAATCAGTCTCCTCTATTTTTAATGCTCATTTATTTGTGATTAAAATTTATTTTTAATGCAGCCATGCCTGATTTTGCATGTACAAAAAATAATTCTTCTCCAGTTTTTCCCAGTTACTTGTTAACTGACTGTTTATTCAGACATAATAATACAGAAATTCTTACTTAGTTTCATACACCACAGGCATTTTTTCATCTTGTTTTCATGCATTGCTGTCTAGGAGTATTTATATGGGCTGTGTTTACTAGCTGTATCCTGGTATACAGCTGCTTTTTATTTATTATTAAAACAATTGCATTGAAGGCAGTCTTCTTGCTATCCCAAAATACAAAAATATGTGCATAGGTCAGGTGTGCTGTCTTCCTGTTTGTTTTCGTTCAAATCTGGCTGTGAAAAAAAAAAAAAAAATTATTAGGTTGACCTCATATCTTCCATACTGCTCTTAATAAAACTATTAAATTGTAAAAATAAGTCCCAGTACTGATATCTGTGGTATTCTACTCAATGTTGTACTTTTCTTTACATCAAAATCACAGTTATAACAGAATTTAAACTCCTTTCTTATGAAATGTGAAGCAGCTATGTTGAGAAAGAGCTGACTTAAAAGCTTGTTCATAATATATTCACCTTCTTCACTGCAAAGATGGTCTAAAATCCGGCATCTGCTGATGAGCTGTTTATTTCAACAACAGGTAACACAGGTTCGGTAAATTTCCACTTATCAAGTGCTACGAGAATCAAACTGTAGTTTGGTTTAAACTGTGATCAAGTACCTCAGATATTTTTTTCAGCTTTCATGCTTTTAAAGGTAATATTTTAATGAATATTTTAAAATATCTTTTAAAAATAATTAATATTTCCCCCATAACTTATTTTGTGAGTCAGCTGTATATTCATGTGGTTACTATTGTGTTCTTTACATTTCCTATGTAGTATGGAAATATAAATTTTGCTGGTTTCATGAATTTGATGCTTTATTTCAAGGTTTCTTTTCTAAGGATAAAAAAATCATACTCAATGTAGATCATGGAAAAACTATATTTATTATTTTAACTTTGTTTTCCAAGTACTTTTTGCAGATTTTAAATATTTGTAAAAGTATATTCTTAACATATATATTTGTATGTCTACTACTTTTAGCTCATGTGAGTCTCTATACTTCTTTTTTATAAGATAAAATATTGTATTTGCATTACCAGTAAAAATTTTTAAAGTGTTTTCTGAGCTTCAATCCCTTTTGAATTTTGATATATTACTAGGATTGTCAATATTGAAACTTTTGGCTTCTGCTCACCAAGAATTACTTATAGGTGAATTTTACATTCCAAGATACTTAATTCCCTTTTGTCAAGTCAAGAAAAATTTCTTTGAGAAAATCAAGCTGGAATTCTATCATAGTTCCCCTATTATCATGGTTTTTTCCATTATTTTTTAAAGAACGTGTTTTCCCCCTCTGTATGTTGCTATGACATAGACATTCTAATGACTTAAGGTTACAGTATGCTATACGTATATCAAAAGAAATTAGTTAAAACTCAGAATTCGTACTTATAAAAATGAGTATATATCCCTATCAAACATTCAAACAGATGTACTAATAAAGTGGAAAAAATTGAATACACAGGCTTGTTTTACTTTAATAAAGAAACCCATTGTAGTATGTTTTATTACGGTATTATTCATGGCAATAAGGTGATATTTTCATTTCCATTTTATTTACTTATTTATTTCACTTCAGTCATTTTCTAGCTTTCAGTCTGGCAGACTTCCAAGTTTTCGGTTTAGTCATTTTTTTTTCTCCCAATTATTAATGAATCATAATAATCAGATGTTCCACTGAGATTTGTGTTTACATACTTTTTAAATGGCAGCTTTTTAAGTTGGATATAATGCAGCAGAATACCATATGGTGACCCTACCTTAAAGATCAGCATGGGTGGATCTTTGTATTATCTTTCCTTCTAAGCTTTCTGTATTACTGGAGCTGGAACTTAAGGACATAGGTATGATACGGATGTTTGTAGCTGTTCAACACAACTTCTTTGGAAAATATAGCGAAGCAGACGGCATTTTGATACACGGAAGGGAAAAATACCCCCAAGAGATATAAAAGGTGATAACCTTTTAACCAATGAAATCCTTCCAATTTTAGAGAAGGAAATTTTGAAGAACTATTACAGCTTGAGGAATTTTATGTTTAACCTCAGGGGACCAACTCCAGCATATTCAGAATGTAGCATTCGACATATTTTTTATATGTGCTGATTGAAATACAATGAGCTTTATATGCTTAGATATAGCAGTAAGATATTTTTGGCAATTTGAAAGCCAATGAGGTCATAAATAAGTTTATTTTGTAATTTTGCTATTCATTTCTAACTGATTTCTCGAATGTGAGATTTTTTACTGTTTGCATATGTTATATGCCAGGAAAAAAAAAAATCAGCTGTGTAGGCAGAAAGCCAAAGAACAGCCTTTTATAAATATGTGTGTTTCTGTGAGTAAACAGCAATGTAAAACAAAATTTGGTGTATTATGTTTTAAAGACACAACATTTTGCATGCAAGGAAAATATCAACAGAACATGAAAGAAGGTTGATGGGGAGCACCCAAGACACAGTTAATTACCTGGGAAGTGATATTTAGCACCATGCTTTTCTGTGGCCTGTTATTTTGTTTAAACAGCGCTGCAGAATCCCCTCCATCCATTCCAGTGGAATTTGTGCTGGCTGTTGCAAACATGAATGATAATTAACCCGGTGTGATTCTGAAAATAGATAGAAGGAAAACATGCAAGTTAGACTTCTGAGTCAGAGTAAAATGTACTCTTTTTGAAGGCGGTTGTAAATGTTGTCAGAAAAAAATATGGGGAAGGAGAGTATAAAAATTCTTAGTATAATTTCATGTGCAATTCAGAAGGCAATAAGGCTATCTTTTTAATTAGCACTCCTGATAATATTACCTATATGCACAAGCATTTCTGAAGTCCATGGAAAAACACTGAGAGCCATGCAGCACAGAAAAGAACCTTCTCCAAAGGGAGCCAGGTAAGAAAGATAAGTGATTTAAAATAAATTAGAAAAGTTCAGGAGCAGTTTTGAGTTTGTTAATGTCCATATAATCTTAATCCAGCCCCTGAGGGCCTCTATTGTGCAATCTCAGTGAGGCGGAGCTCAGTTTGTTATATCAGAGAGGGAGCTGGAGTGAGTAAATGTGTGTGTAAGTAGGAAGGTGCTGATGATACAAGGGGATGGTGCAGTTTCAGTCTGTATCATCCTTCGTGAGCTCTAGGTGGTCAAGTTAATGATCAGTAGTAAAATGATACCTGCTTACTTGACTGCAATCTAAGTAGCAAACTGTGGTTTATAGCTATAGAACTATTTTTCTATTTTTTAAATTAAAAATATGCCTCTTAAGCACCCCTTGATGGCATTTCCCAGAAAAGATTATTTTCTGTCCTGAAGCATTTCTCTTTACCAAATGAAGTCCTGCCCTGAACTGTGGAAGTTTGAATTTTAAGTGCAAATGAATTAAATAATGATCTTATTACCTTTTATCCTAAATTATATGACATCACATATGATTTTGAACTAACTAAAAGTGTTTGGAAGCCCATATCCGTCAAATAATTTACTGCAATTTTGGTAGCATTAATCCTGTGGAAAGGGCAGTCACTAGGAGAATGATGAGGTACCATGGAAATCCAAGCTGTTCTCCAAATAATTATACAGTTGTATTAAAAGAGGAAAATTGCCAAAAGCAAAGTGAGAATCAATATTCTCCTGCTTTGAAATGCAGTTTGCTCTCACGTTGTCAGGTGTTATCAGGCATTAGTTCAAGGCTCATGTCATCAGCTTAGATTTTTAGAGCTACCTGTCAAAGATCTTAATAGATGTTTCATAATTTTTCAAATATTATTGTCTTTTTTATAATAGAGAAAATTATTCTCTATTTTTCTGTAGAGAATTCATCCCAGGTGTTTGGTTTTTTGGGGTTTTTTTTTTGGTAGTGCCATACTTATTTTATTATTTTTAGTAGAGGTGTGTTTAATTATTACCCACAGACACTGTTGCTAGGTATAAATCTCTTCAGGAGACCTGTACTCGTATCTTCTGTATATACGTATGATAACAACTTGATCTTACTGAAAATTGTGTTCAGCTTTGTAAAAACATAAATATGCAAGAAAGGAACAATCAGAAGCTTTCTCCTCAAGTGGGAGAGCTTTTGAGAAAAAGCTAAATGATGCCTTTCATTTTCCCCATATTCCCTGCCAGTCATTCCACCACCACCCCCCCACACATACACTTCAAATGACACCTTATCTATAAATAATGGGTTGCTGTTGTGATATCTCCTAATGCTGTCCTCACAGATGCAAAACTGTGCCAAGATTTAAATATTCTCACTTCCTGGAAGTGATTAACATAAGTCAACTGATTTACTTCCATCTGTCAGGTGGCAAAAGATTAACCAGCAGAGCTAAAGCAAGTAATTTGTGGTGGTTCACTGTCATGAGAGACAAACAAGTCTCCTAATTGGAAATTGACAGCTCTGGCACTCATTTGAGCTAAGCTTTTGCTTGCATTGCCTCTTGAGTCACTTTGCTCAATCTATAGCTAGTCATTAAAACACCATGAAATTCTCTCTGCAGGTACATAAAGCCAGATTTTTGCCTGTGGCAGACTTAATTAAGGTAACAGCTGGATATTCAATCTTCACATAAAAAGAGGAAAATACAAGTGATGCTAATGCTTCTCAAAGCATCATGAAAGGAAAGGTTTGCATGAGCAGTGAATGATCTTGTCATGATGGTATTATCATATAAATAGTAAAAAAAATAAATAAATGTTGCAGAGGGGGGAAAGTCGTTTATGTCAGACATCAGCTCAAACAATGACTGCACTATAACAACACATGTAAACTGATTACACTATATGGGTAAATGGCTTCTTTTCAAAACTAAACATCTGCAGGCCTGAAGTGTTAGGATGTGATTCTGAATTCAAATGAGCTAAATATTTTTGTAATGTAATTTTATTCTAGGAAATATTTATTTATGGAGATTTTTCTCTGCAAACAGAACTGCAAAGAACAAAATTACAACTTGCAAAAGATCCGCTACATATGTATGATGTATATCCCACAATTTTTTTACTGTAATACCTTTAAAAGGCTATTTGGATATGTAATCAGGACACATTCCTTGAAGTGGAAAAAGGAGAAAAGTGTAGACAATTTCTGTTTTTATTGTACTTATACAAAAACTGATTATAGTTGTTTTCTGTTCTAGTGGCTTTAAATAAATACTACTTGTGGCTTATAAAGGGTTGTCCACACTATGGGGATTGGTCTTGCAATTATGCCTCGTATACCTTTCCATTAAATGATCAAATCTTGTTTCTGAAGTTAGGAGGTTGTTGTTTACTTTTACTTGCTACAGGAAGGCTTTGGGAGAATCCTGTGTTTCCACTGACTTCAAGCTTCCTTTTCATTGTCAGCCTAAAGAGAAGACTGAAATAGAGAACAGAACGTTTTGTTCTTATGCTTCATTTACTTTGCTCCTATTCAGCTGCACCTGGAACATTGTATTGAATTTTGATAATCTTGATATCAGTATTTTCTTTTACAAATTGTAGGAAGTCAGAAAGATGCAGAGAGTTTTTTATGAAATTATAAAAAGATAAGTTGCTTCACTTATTATTTTGCTCCTTAAACATACCACCAAAGGTGAAAAAGCAACCACTAAATTCTTGACAGCAGTGTGAGTTGTCAGTTTAGGGACGATTCATGCTGAAGCAGTGTTGTGTACATGGATCACCTGTAGATTCCCTTAAGGATTCATCTTTCAGAGATGACAGTCGCAGTAGGCTAAAAAATAATGACACCTTTAAAAAGTCCCAAATATTTAAAAGCAATAAATGTGGGTTCTTTGTGTTACAATAGCTGAGTCTCTGATGTAGCCACAGTGAAGTTAATAAAGCTGCAGTAACAATAAAGCTGTTGTAATCTCTGTCAGTCTTAAGCATACATTTTTCAAATCCGTGTCATCAGCTTCCCTCTAGTCTTTACTTTGGTTTTACACGTTGTAATCTTTTGTTGCCCCCCACTCGGTGCCATAAGGGGACCTATTTTCACCCTTATTAGGCTTCCTTATTCAGGATTTTTACAGAAAAGCTTCTACTTCCATGAAAACAGTGGGAAAATTGTGAAAAAATATACAGGTGGAAGTACGGGGAGTGAGGTACATGAAGTGTGTGTAGGTGCTGCAGCTAGACATTAGTAAAGTAAGTGGACAGGTGTTGTGAGGGTGCTGATGTTTAAGTTAATGAGACCAAAAAAAAAAAACCAGATAAGAAGAAGGAAGTAATGAAATACTAACAGAAAATTCTGTTTTCAGATGTACACCTTGGAAGAAGTAATATTATGACTTCCTCAGAAAACCATTGACTTAGAGAGATACAGAGCAGAAGGAACAAAATTTCTCAATTTTAGTTGACTGGAAGTGCACAGCCTAAAGTTTTATTTTGTCTTTCCTAATTTCCGATTTAACCTATATTCAGAACTGCAAGGAATGAAATCATGAAATCTATGCCTATTTAATACACTCTTTTTTTTAATGTCATACACATCAGCTAAGGTTTAGTGTTTGGCTAGTTAATATTTAATATTTAATTTCAAAGAATTTTCAAAAATATGTTTTTCATGGAGACATAAAAAAAAAATTATGAGATAGAGATATTGGCTTCCTGAGAAATCTGAATGAGCTGTCAGATACGACAATCAGCTTGCACCATTCTGGAAGAACTGAAGGCCAGGTGGGTTATCCTGAAGTGATGCTAGACATCTGAATTCAGGAAACTGAATTTCACTCAGCCTTGTTTCCCTCTTTTTTAGGGAGAAAAAAAAAAATTCTTCTTGCAAATATAGTTATTTTCAGTCTAAGGTGAATATGTTTTACTTAACTTTAGGGTGTCTAAAAAGACACTTGCATGCTAGTGTTCAGGCAACTGAATCCCACTAATTTTACCTTCAAAATAGAATGCCACCTTTAGCAGCTGATGAAAATGCTCTTAAATTAATTGAGATGTCTGGGGTTTTGCTGGTGGTTTTTTTAGGACTAGAAGGTCATACAAGTTTCCATAATGGGTAACATTAAAAAGGTACTACTGGTTTTCAGGCTCTTGTGTCAAATTGCATGGTATCTGAAGCCACAGAAGGAGGAGCAAGAAAGTTTACGTAAGATAGTGCTGGAGCTTGGATGTTGGCTCTTACCTTGAAATATGAGTGACATCTAATGTATTTTTATAGGAGATTTTATTACCAGTGGAAATTGTTTTTAATTTTCATGAGCAACAGGCCCTTCAGAACAATAAATCCACAAAATGGTTTCGTTTTGCAAGGACTATAAAGAGCATCATTACCAAAACAGTTGTTGAAAAATCTTATGCATGACCTTCTTTATTAAAGCAAAATTTGTTCTCTTCCTTTTGTTAATAAGGCCATAGTTCATTTTTAATAAAGCACAGCATATACCACATGAGTGCTGCTCTGTGAACAGAGAGGCTTGGGGAAGGAAGACAAACAACTTCAGAAGAAAAACTCCTTTTTCCTGTTCTGATTTCAGGAGTATCTAACATTTTCTGTATACCTTTAGTGGAACCTTTTTCATTGTATTGTGACAACTTTAGAATACATTAAGTACATAGAACTGTTGGGTCAAATGCCTTAACTATTCACCAAATAGATTTAGTTAAAATATTTAATATAATGTGGAACAAGATGGCTGATGGGAACTATTGTTGAGATATTTATTTTAGTTTAGAAGAACATCCAGATATTTTGTCTTATTTTTTTAAATTCATTTGTACCTTATGAATAATTTCAGGTTATATTTTTTACTTGTTGTTCTTTTCAGTAGGTGCTGCATTCACGCATGAACTTTTGGAAAAATAAATTGTGAAAAAAAGAGACCCTATTGTGCCTGTAATTGTTTTTTTACCTGCAGCCTACTCAATAAGCCTGAAATGAGAGTAGTACCTGTCTTGCAGATTGCTTCCTAATGTATGAGTTTTTTTCATTAAACAGAATAACATGAATATAACATGAGACAGTCTTGTTTCTCATTATGTTAGTTGGGATTGCTAAAGTTTCAACATTGTGTCTAGCTTCATCCATGTTAAATGAAGGCTGGAAACCATTCAGCTACCCAACTCCCCAGTGATTCAACCATCTCATTTATTAAATGAGTTTTTTTCCCCTGATCTTTAAAGATTTCTAAATTATAGGATCATTTACATTGCTGCTCACAAGTAAATGGGTTTTTCGATGTCCAGGGTCAAAAGTTGTGTGTATTTTTTATTTATAAATACAGCAATCAAAATAAATCAATGATTGATTCCAGTTAGCAAAAGAACATTGGGGAAAAGAGGTTTTATTATTACAATATAATAATATTTTCTATGCTCCTTATTGTGGTTTATGTGTAATGAAGCCTTGGTCAAAATATAGCTTTACTGGTGTTCTTTAAGAAAAAAATTGAAACTTTAAAAATAAGTAAGTAGAAATTAGTTGTATTGATGAAGTCAAGGGAATTGAACTTTCTATTTTAACATTCACTGAAAAATCAGGTACCTACTGGTATTTTGACATTGTGTTTTGTTATTCAAATCATATGTTCTGAGCATGATAGCATTGAAATGGGGATAGAAAAATGTGAGGAAGATGAATTTTGTTTGGATTAGTAGAAAAGAAAATAAAACTGATGCCAATAGATGGAAGCAAGAAAAAAAACTTTAAATTGCTTGGAACCTACTGGTCTGACATTCTTGCACTACAACATTGTGTTTGACACCTGAAATGATTGCCAGACACCAAAAATGACTGCCAAACCCTAGTCCATCTGTGGTATGTGTGGCCAGGGAATACTGCTTAGCAGGTCCTTAGCAATATGCATTTTCAATTTATTTGTTTTTAAAGAATATGCATTCGCAATTTCTTTGTTTTTAAAGGCTTATGAGGATGAGATTTGTCACAGGTTCTCAGGGTCATTACCTGACATTGGGATTCTCAGGGAAATGAAAAGACACCAGTGATGTTGTCTAGAGCCCTTTTGGACAAGATTTAATGGATATTCTGACAGTGTGATCTAGGTCACAGGCCTCTGTTGGGTTGAATGGTACAGGTTTATTTGGTTACAGGTTGTGGCCTATTTATTAGTAATGGTGCATGGAGTGCAGTTTAGTATACAAATATAATACCAATGAAAGCAGAGAAGGAAAAATTATTAAATGCAGTATGACTAAAACGAGACTTCATAATACACTTCAGAAAGTAGATTTGGGGTTCGTAATACAAATATCTCACATTTTGATAAAAACTGAGAATAGATCTACTATTGGTAAGTTAAAAAAAAAGTGTAATTTTTAACAAAAGAAGCAGTTCTTTGTCCATGAAAGCAATTTTTTTCTGGGTGATTTATGGATGTAAAAGTTGTAATATTATTTCTTTCCCTTCCTTCACTGAAACCTCGGGGCTGGAACCATGCTCTGTTGTTATGTACCTGGACTTTTTTGGTCAGAAATGCAGATACCTTGTTCTTGAATTTTAATTGATAAACTCAATGTCTACTGTACCTCCATGAAATGCTGATTAATTGATCATTAAAATAACTTGTTTGTACATGAAAGCTCACCAGTTTTTCAGGAAGCATTCAAGAATCTCCACATAGCTGTGCGCTTATTAGATACCATGAAGTAAAGTAACATTCTGGTATTTATAGACCTACTCCCAGTGAAATAGTAGAATGACTTTCACTAATATTGATATCCTTGGAACAGGATAAGGGAAGATGAGGGACAGATGGGCTGAAAGCCACCTTTAGTTATTACCAGATAACTTGTAGCAATCTCAAATGAAGTTTCATCTGTGAATAAAGGCAACATTCTTTCTCTTGTGCCATAATTTCTTTAAAGACAAGGTATTTTTAAGCAGTCTATTCAGCTACCAAGTGATAAATTAACTGGAATAGGTAGTAAACCTGGACTACAGGAGATATTCTTAATAGCTTTGATTTACTTTTACATCTAAATAATACAAAGTGAACAAGTGTAGCTATGACTTACTCAGAATAAAAGAGATGAATGAGTAATATTAGAGTAATACACATGCAACTTTAATAATGTATCTATAATTAATTTACATAATATGCTTATTGTATGTATATCACTCTGGTAAGCTTCATATGATGACAGTTCAAAACTATGAAATGCAACTCAAAAGTAAAATACTGAACTAAAAACAGAGCCAAACCTTATTAACTTAAAAGACTTTTGGATAGAAAGACAAAAGAAAATTAAAATATTTTTTACCTTCTTTTCCCAATGCTCTTATGAGCCGTGATTTGTTTTTAATAGTGTTGATTAATTATTCTAATCTTTTTCAGAAAGGGTGATTCATAGAAAACAAAAGATAATTAGAAAATACAAAATTTTTGTTTGTTTTTTCTAGAAAGCTGGCATAGTTATTATCCCTCCTTCCAAGTTCCTACACTTGTCTGTAAACTTCTTAAAAGACATGATTGTTTTGGGAGTGTTCTTATTGTCTTTGTCAGGTGCTGAAATTCTGTTTCATTCTCGCTGTGTATCTTCACCCTGTAGGGATTTCTCGCCACATGAGAAAGGACCATTTTCCATGCAACTCGCCAACACACCTCTCAGCATCAGTTCCTGAACAATCACAGGATGCCAGAGATTGGCTACATTTCTCAGTGCATGTATAAAGAGCAGCAAAAGTGAGTCACCAAGAAAGTGCACTATTCAGGGAGCGTTGGTCACTGATTTTAATAGTATATTGAGGTTGTGGAAACATGTTGATGGGTATTAAAGACTTTTTTCGCTGTATGGTATTTGGAGGTCTAGTAGAAATTTTCACTGGGAGGCAACCACTGTACCAATAAGTCATTTAAGTCATTTGATCATGCTCAGGTTTATTTTTTTCTTCTACCTAACAACTTTTCACCCTCTGAGCAATTTGAACAAGCTTTTTCTTTTTTTTTTTTTTTTTTTTCCTAAGTAGTGTGACTCAGTGGTTGATCAGAGGCCTTTTGGAGCTTGCTTCTGGCCAACATCTTTTACTGAGATACTTGGGGAATATGTGGGAACTATTTGTTTCTAATTATACATCTTAAAAGTCATTGCTGGCATTTCTTACAGAGTTTCAATTACTCCTTGTTTTCTAGAAAAATGTCAGTGTCTTTTTCTAAATATTCTTCAGCCCTGCATTTTCTTCTTTGACACTGCACCTTCTGCACCACTTACATTATTACCCCGTGAAGGACAGTGTGTATGCCTGAATGAAGAATGTGTTTCAATGATTTCAAAAATATAACAAGATTCCTTCATTCTGATTATTATACTTCTTTGGGGCTTGGATGACTTGGAAAACAATCTCTTCAGAAACCTTTCCGTGTCCCCTATTTTCTGCTTCCCCTCTGAAAGGCCTTAAACATACAGACTGGTCTTGTAATTCTATATAAACAGTTTAGATGTGACGTAGCCTCCTTGGAAAGAATTTGTGGGGTTTCTTTTATTTAATATTGTCTCTTCTTTCCATCTATTTTATTTCCCCCCCCCTCTTTTTGCTGTAATTGTTTTAGGATTTTGACCTATTGCAACAATCTCAGAAGAAATGCAAACCAGTCAGCTGTGAATGTTTACCCTGATTTGATCTGCAACTCTTGCTCTGCTTAATCTTCTGTTGTGTGTGGACCATAGACTTCAGCATTAATGATATATTACTTGTATGTTTTGCTGTGTCACAACTGGCAGTAGGAAATTATTCTCCCACCTATTATTAATGCGACTTTAGGAGAAAAATATTTTCTGTTATATATGAATACTTCAAGTTTCATTAAAATATGTATCAACTTACATTAAATATCATCAGTTTGCAGGAATGGACCTCAGACATATTTATTTCACCATAGGGCATGCTGCGGCATGCGGAGGCAGAGCAGAGATCTATTGGATAATTTTTCTTTAGAAAGGCTGTAATTGTTCTTCTAAAGGATGCCAAACAGTTTGATAAAAATAGAGCAAATCATATCTAGTGGCTCTCTCCACTTTAATAAATGTGGTTTTTTCATCGTTTCTATGTTTCTAAAGTATTTTAGTAATCCTTCATATTCAAGGATATTTTTTATGTAGTACAAGTCAGTTTTTGTTAGATTACAAAAACAACAAATTGTTGTGTGGCTTTATTTTTTATGTTTTACATTGGCACATAGGAATGTTCAGTGTCATTCTTAACTGTTTTTCTTGTCTCTTGTCAGTTTAACTACGGTCTTTAATCTTATTTAAATGTCTGGTTTGTTCTGCCTCCATTTCTGATCTGTAATAAAATTAATAGATATGTCCCAATGTTGCTCTTGAGTAAGGTAAAACATTGGCACTATAAGCCAATAATTTTTTTTCTCCATGGGAGAGATGGTGATTGATGACATTGCCAGGTATGCTTAGAACAATTTCTCTATTACGGAACAAAACTGTTTCGTCTCCACTTAACTGTTTCATTTTCTAATTAGGATGCTAACATCAGTGCGTCCCTTGTGTGTTCTCTCTCTTTGAACTATCCAATCTAGGTCATACTTTCTGCACCTTTCTGCATGGCACAGTAAAAATTAGACAAGGTTAGAATTAGATATAGGCTAAAATACCTAGAAATAATTTTAATAGTTATTGAGCTTAAACCCATGAATAGCCTACAAGGATTTACATTGGTATTCAGGCTGAGTTCTCCAGCACATTAACTCATTTGCAGCCCTTAGTACTTTATGGCAATATTTCTATCCTGAGCTTGCTAACACTGCATTAGCTAATGTTTATATATATGAATGACTGTGAGCTGTTGGAGTGGGTCTTCTCCACTTATTCACAATCACAAGCAACAAAAAGAATGGAAAAGAAGAAAAATTTGCGTGCAGATTATGTAAAAGGTCACGGCTTTTAAACAAAACTTAAGTAATCTTTCATTTAAGTTTCCCTATCATTAAAATATTATTATTTATTTCAGATTTCAGAGCCTTCATAAACCAGCTTTGACTGCCTAAGCTATACCCAGATAAAACTAAGAACAAATTTAGCTACAGGAAAATATCCCTTTGCAAATATCCCACAGACAAAAAGGTGAGTTAACAAAGAAATCCAATCATTGCATTGAACAATTACTATATTTAGGGCAGATTTCTTCAGCAGTACTTATGTGCTTAATTCCCAATGATTTCAGTGAAGAGGTGGGGGGAGGATGGCACTATGCACCAAGTCTTTTATAACAGCTGTCTCCATAGAGAGAACTGTGCATTTTCCTATTTTAAGCATCCAAGGCCAGCACCCATCAGGAAAGGCAGAATGAAAATGTTGCTTAGCTTGAAGAAGATTCAGAGGGAGGACATGTTAAAATACATTCAAAACTCATTAAGAAAAATAAAAGAATAATTGCACCAACAGCTTTTTGGAAAAAAGATAATAGGCTTAAACTGCAGTGAGAAAGCTTGAAGTTAGGTGCAAGGAATATGACAGTTTCCTTACAGTAATAATTGTAACGTATTGGTCAAATAAGGCTTTTAAGATTAAGCAACAGTGCTTCTGACCATCAATGTGATACTGGGTACAGTTGATGCTGCCTTAAAACAGGTTTGTGGTCTAGATTACTCTTGAAGTTTCTTGTAGCTGTGTTAGTTTAGCAACCGTTGAAACATAAAAACAAAAAAACACTATCACAAAAAATTTAGGTAAGCTGGATGATAGCAAGGGTTGCCTTTTGTAACATCACAGAGAGTTTTAAGATGGAAGAAACCTCTGAAGATCATCTAGTGTAATCTTC
Source organism: Mohoua ochrocephala (assembly GCA_013398855.1). Taxonomy (NCBI): domain Eukaryota; kingdom Metazoa; phylum Chordata; class Aves; order Passeriformes; family Acanthizidae; genus Mohoua; species Mohoua ochrocephala. The sequence continues at coordinate 21,496 of VZTA01026909.1, forward strand.
CTTTGAGAGCAGGACCTTAGATTAGATTATCTGGGGCTCTGTCAAGCCAACTATTTGATATTTCCATCAGGGAAGATTGCATCACATCTCTAGGCTCAGTGTTTAACTGTTCTCATGGTGAAGATATTTTTTTTCTTATATGCAAATAGATTTGCCCCTGAATGAACTTGTGCTCATTGCCTCTTTTCCTGTCACTTTCCACTCTTGAGGAAGAGGAATTTCTATGTTCTCTAGAAATACTTTCCATGTTTTATAAGTGGATTGATAAGATTGCTGATGTTGCCAGCAATCTTCATTTCTATTGAAGGGATACCAAAGTTTTGATATGTATCTGACTTTCCCCTGAGATCTCTTTCTTGTTTTGCCTTAATCTCAAAACAAAACCCAATAAACAAAAAAAAAAGAAACCCAGAAACCCACTTTGGAGCATCTGTTTTCAAGTTTCTCAGTATGCTCAGTCTTAAATCAAGACTTCCTTCTCAACAGAATGCCTCTGACAATGTATATCCTTTTGTTTAAGCACTTCTTAGGATGCTACTATTGCTGATGAGAGAGAGGTATTAGAGCCTGCAGTCAGGACTGCCAGCCAGTTTTCACAGGAGTGTGGCAGAGAAAAAGCTTCTAAGAGATTCAACTACTTTTAATAATTAAGTAACAGTTTTCAAATGTGGCATTTTTATATCAGAAGAATAGTGCTGTACTTTGATTCTCATGTTTGTTATGCTCTATATTTGCTTTTATGAATACAAGAAAACAAGAGAGCAGAGAAAGAATTCCTTAACCCTGATTACTCATCACAGATCAAAAGCAGTATAGCAGAGCTATCCTGAAGTGCCTCTAAGATTTCTTACAGCATGGTTTCTTAGAGTTCTAAACTGGTTTTACAGTAATGTAGTCATAATTTCAATTGAATTACTTAAATCTTATGCCATTATCAGGGATTCTTATGTAAAAAATTGTTGGGGGCAGTATTCACTTATGCCACGGTTTTTATAAGAATTTAAAAAAACATAGTAGGCAATATTTATCACATTTTTTTAAAATGTCCAAAAGTGGTTGGCTGTTTCTGATGGTTTTTGCTCTAATGTACCACTCACGTAGTTAAGAACTGAATATCTCTCATCTCTAATGTTACCGTATGTTCTTGGTATACAAACCGATTCCACAAAATAAATATGTTCAAGAATAGTTCCTAGTCTTCAGTACTGAGGACACAGTGAACATAAGTGACCTGAAATATGTTTCCTTAAATGGCTGTAATTGTTTTCAACTTCTTGAAGGTACTCTAAACCATAATTAGGCGTTAGGAATGAATGAAAATCCATTCTAGAGCTGGAAAGCCAAACTTACCTCCACCTGGATATAACTCTAGCTGAACTGCCACAACCCTTGACATTTCAAATGCATTGAATATTTTATCATTCCATTCCTATGGATCTGTTTTGTTGAGACATAATCCAAAGTAACAGATCCAGAAATAGAAGAGTTTTGTTTTATTTTAAAGTTGACTTGCTGTGTCACACCTCATTTGTCATGCCATTCTGCATCTCATAAACAACCAAATACAATGACATGCTCCATAAAGTACGAATTATGTCTCCAAGATTCTATCCAGGTTGTTTCCATTTCTAATGGCAATACATGTACGTGTCCTTTATATGCAGCTGATGGATCTTTGCTCATCATTTCTTGAAAGGGTAAATAGTGAATGGCAATTAATATTTGTGACATTCATTCTGTCTTTTGCAGAAATATGTAGTAACTTGCCAGTCTAAACTCGGATTTTATTGCTTTGTTTTTGGTTTGATTGTTTGGGGTTTTTTGGTGACCAAGCCACAGGTACTTTTAAACCTACCATGATTTTCAGACGGTGGATACTTAGTATTTCTAAGAGGCCAGATATCTCTGTCACAAACACTTTATTCATATTTGACACTTATTTATGATAATCTTGGCCACTTACACAGGATACAAAACTTTGGCAAGAGAACAATCATTCAGCACAGTGGTCACTTGAGAAAAAATGTATCTTTGCAAACAAACAGATGATCTTACAACACAAATCCTTCTGTTCATGCAGTCTGCTTTCAGTTGCATCAGAAATTAGCATAATATCATGATTTGAGAAATGCTGTCATCTGCTTAGTCTTTATGCTGACAGTGTGCAGAATTGGAGTCTGTGAAGGAAAGAACTTATTGCTTTGAAAAAGAAAAAAGTGCTTTCTTAGGTACCAGAGCAGACAAAACAAGTAAACAGTCTGAACTTAATTCAAAGTTTGTTGACATCAACAAATTTCTTTCCCTTGACTTCTGTAACTTTTGAACAAAGTCGTAAGGGAAAAGGGCGATAAATGTATTGGCATTAGTGCTAATCTAACTTAAATACTATAGATTACATTATTGTCTGACATTCAAGCCATAATTACATAAATCTGCTCCATGTATTTGCTGTCAATTTTATGGATGTTTCATTCACTCAGTAAACAAACAAACGCACACTGTTCTGTTTGCTTTAGTATGCAAGAGATTCGAGTGCTTAAGAAGTTTATTTACATTCATTGTTGCCTGTAAAGATGCCATTTGTGTGCAAACTCAGTGAGACCGTATGATAAAGCCAACTGCAGTTCTCAGGTGATAAGAAAATATCGTCCCTAAATCTGTTTCATAAGGTAATTTAAAAAAAAAAAANNNAAAAAAAAAAAAAAAAAGGAAAAAATAAGGAAAAAATACTAGACTGAAGATTCCCAGAGGCAAAGTAATATATGGGCTTAGCAAAGCCATAGGGAAGATAATTCCAATCAGACAGTTATAATGAGATAAGCCAGATGGATAGGTTCAAAACCAGTTTTGGCTTTAGGAAATTAAAAAGAAAAAAGCAGAAAATTAGGAAAGTGTTAGAAGTATATAATATAAAGCCCTTATCATGATAAAGAGAAAAGCTAGAAATAGATGTCAGATTTGAAGGGTTAAGGAAAAGCAGTGTTGTCTGCACCTTTATTTCAGCAATTTATTTGAATCAAACTTTTTTTTTGTTTAAAGCTACCTGTTTATTTAAAAGGAGGCTACAACTAATCTAGAAAACACAGTTCTCAATCAATCCAGGTTACTCAAAATTCAGTGTGTGTTTAGATTCATCTGTTTCCTTTTCTGAGCTCTGTATATGACAATTCTGCCCTGTGATGAAAAAAACCATGTTTTTTTAAGGGGCAGGTGGAAAGGGAGGCAGAGGGAGTGATACTGTATTCTTTTCCCCTGACTCAAACAGAAAATGCAGATAAATAATAAATACAATTTTTGAGAATTTTCTGTTCATAAGAGGTTTTTACTATGGATCAGATATTGTGATTCTCATTATGCATCTTGAGATGTACAACAGGTTGAAGATCCTACTTAGCAGCTCTAAGTATACCTTATTCAAAGCAAACCATAAAGCTATAAAAGCGGAATCCTTGAAACTGCAACTTGCTAAACTTTAGACCACTTCCCTTATTTCAAAACCAAAACCACTGAAGACAAAACATAAAGGCATGTAATATGAAAGTTCAGAAGAAATCTTGTTCCCAAAACCCATGTTTGCTCCCTAGCATTTTTGACTATGGAGGTGCAGTACAGCAGCTCAGCTGAAGTTAAAGCTTCAGAAATCTTTCAAACAAACAAAAAAATCTAGAGAGGTGTAGACAGACGGGAGATATCCAATTTCTGCAACTTCATCTAACCCCACCATGCCTCCCTTGGGTATCAGGACCATCTAAAGGCAGCAAGGTGCCTGCATTTGATTCTCCTCTTCTCAACCAGGTGCAGGAATTTAGGGACTGGAACTAGGGAGGCTGTGTGCAGGAGGCAGCTTTTTAATGTCTGAATGCCATGGACAATTTAAACACTTTCTGCCTGCTTTTCCTGAAATACAGGGAGCGTGTTGATGGAAGAGAACTCTTTGTGTCCAGATTTGATCTCGGTGCCACCAGTTGTGCCCCACTGAACATTGTGGACTTCCTAAAACAAGCATGGATTTGCAGGCAATATTTCTTTCTCCAATATCTAAGGGAACATGAATATTGAATCCTTCAGTTCTGCAGTATAGGTTTTTAGAGTTGTGGTTTGACACTGGCTCAACACCAGACACCCATGAGAGTAGCTCTCGCATCCTCCCCTGCCACAGCTGGGCAGAGGAGAGAAAGAAAAAAAGTTAATGAAGGCTCCATGAGTTGAGATAAGGACACTTCAAGGGCAAAACAGGCTTAACTTAAAGCTACAGAGTGAATTTATTGCTAACAGAATCCGAGGAGGATAATGAGAAGTAAA
>VZTA01026914.1:0-11412 GCA_013398855.1 Mohoua ochrocephala
TTGAACAGTTTTCATTACCTTCCAAACTGTTACTTTTATACAGCTTTGCTCCAGTTATGTGTATTTGCCACTAGCCAGAAAAAGGTCAATTTTCTCCAGCTTTAGGAAAAGTGAAATAAAATACGGCGTACCCATATGTGCAAACCATTAGCAAATAACCTGGAAATGGGTTTGTTGTGTCATCTGGAGGTTTTTTTCCCTTTTGTCTTTCAGTTTTAAATTGAAGAGAAAATGTCACTTTACGATGACTTGGGGGTTGAGACCAGCGATTCCAAAACAGAAGGCTGGTCCAAGAATTTCAAGCTGCTGCAGTCTCAGTTGCAGGTGAAGAAAGCAGCTCTCACACAAGCAAAGGTATGGTCCCCTTGTGGTTTTGCTTTCTGTTTTTCAGAGTTCTTTTGTGTTCAGTGCATTGTGTGTGTGACCTCAGAATACCAATTTTGCTGGGATTTGTCTATGAATTTGTAGCAAGGAACCTGGCAAAGCTGAGGGGGGGGAAAAGGAAGATGCATTTTTCTTAAAGTCTGTTAGAGAGAGTCTTGCAAAATTAAAACTGAATGAGAACTGATGTGTGTGCTGCAAACCTCAGAGCTTTTAACCAGCAGAGCCAAGAGCTGATCTTCAAGTTTAGCTTTAAAGATAATGAGATTCAGCTTTTATAAGTTTTTTTTTAAAATGTAAGTAGGGGTCACACTGGGATTGATTATTTACATGCTTGCATCATTTTGTGGTTGTTATTTAAAAGGCTCTTGGTGCTAACCTGCAAATCAATATGTATTAGAAATTTTTACAGCAAGGTTTTCCAGAGCAGATGAAAGGGAGGAGTGCAAGCTAATTCTTTTTAGACTGTGGCAGAGCCATTTTCTCTTTTTATTGCTGCTTCTTTTCATTTCACCCTTTTTCTTTGAGTTGATGTTTTGGTTCAGGCAGGACAGGAGTGCTCTGTGGGATGTGTAGGTTCTGTAGTGAGATGACTTTGTTAAAAGAAGAAGCAGTAGCACTGATGCCAAATACTTAAGTAGATACAGCATTTTTTTACTGGAATTACTCCTGATTTATGCTGCTGAAATTGGGGGCAGGATTTAGTTGATCACTGGAACAAACTGCATGGATGAAATTTACTGACTGCTATATTGGTTATATTCTTTGTCCATGTAACTGAGGTGCAGTGTATCCGTAGCCTAACAGAAGAATAGGATGGGATTAGAAAACTCAGGAGTTCAGAATAGATTAAAATATTTTATCTGATGATAAATGGGAAGAACAGGAGATCTTTGGAATAAGTCTGAGCTTCTTCAAAGCTAACTCAGTTCAAACTCACCTGAAGAGGTTGTGTGAATTTTTAATGTGTGTTTCTGGTCCCAGTGAAAACCTAGGACCTACCACTGCAAAGTTTATCAAGCAAGCTCATTTTTAGAAAAAGTTTTATCTTTTTTAGACGTTGTGTGTTTTGGTGATTTTTGCAGAGTCAGAGAACAAAACAAACCACAGTCCTTGCTCCAGTGATCGACCTGAAACGAGGCAGCTCCTCTGATGAGAGACAGATCGTGGACACACCCCCTCATGTAGCAGCTGGCTTAAAGGTAAGGCCAGGGCAGCTACAAGTCCAGCTGTTAACAAATGTTGTGGAAATTAAATGTTTCCTAGTGATCAAAAAAGTGATTGTTTCCTGAAAATGTTTTCCTCTGCTGAGAGTTCTTTAATTAACGTTTCAACTTTACACAGACTTCCATGTGGTACAGCATGGAATTACCACGGTTAATGTGCAGTTATAAAACAGTGTTCTTAGAATCCTGGACAGCTTCAAACTACTTGGCAAGACAGCAATTTGGGCAGCTAAATAATGACTGTAATTGTGATTGCACCAGTGTTGGAGCTGGACCTGTGTAACAATCAACTGAAAAATAAAAGAAAAGCCACCTAACCTTTTAAATGGATTTCTCATGGTAAGGAATCAAGAGAAACTTTCTCCCTGAAGCTTTTTCAAAGAAAAAGTTCTGAAATAGTTCTTGCAGATTAGAGGAGAACAGTCTGTGTGCCTCTGTGGGTATTATATGAACAGCAGCTGATAAGAAGCCTGATGAGATTGTGTGGGAGGACCCTGGCAGATGGTTGCAGCAGCAAGATGCCATAAAGCTCCTAATAACGCATTAATGGGGTTTGAAAATTCTTCTCTGTGCTGATATTTGCTGCTGCCTTGCATTTGACAAGGGGAGGGGGTGGTTCTTTCTTCATGGGGAAATTTGAGAAAGTCCTCCTCCTTTTGAAATGCTAGTTTTAAGTAAAGCCAAGATTTCCTCCAGTACCAGTGGGATTCGGGTATCACCTGACATTACAGGAGTCAGGAATCAGAAGTGTTAAATTTTTGCTTTCCAGCTGGGTGTTGTTTTCCGATCTCAGCTGAAAAAACTCCTTTTTTCTTTCTTTTTTCCCTCCCCAGGATCCTGTCCCCAGTGGTTTTTCTGCAGGAGATGTCTTGATTCCCCTGGCAGATGAGTATGATCCCATGTTCCCAAATGACTACGAAAAAGTGGTGAAACGTCAGAGAGAGGAACGGCAGCGGCAGCGGGAGCTGGAGAGGCAAAAGGAGATTGAAGAGAGAGAAAAGTAAGGCTTTTTTTAAAACTCTTGACATATGGACTCTTATCTAAAGAATAGACATGTCAACTTGCTTAATTTTATCTCCCTACTTTCAGGGAAATTCTTAGAGGTTTTGTGAATGCTGTGTGCTTGTAGAAACAAGTGCAGTGTTTTAATTAATATGTTTTAATGCTCTTGGTAAAAATCACCTAACAGTGCAAAACCAATAAGAATTATCAGCTTTGGAGCCTCTTTGGCTGAAAGACCCTTGTCAAAATTATTCTAAATGTACTTTGTTTCAATAGAGCAGCAATATTTGAGTACTTCATGCATCGTTATCAGACTTTGACCTTGCAGGTGTTTTAGAGCATTTGATGTCAGTGTCACCTGACTACAGAAAAACCTTTCAACACTCAGAGAATGAACCATCCTTTCTGCTTCTAAAAACTACAAGCTGATCCATTCAGTTTTAAATGTAGCTAGCACAGCCTTCGAGAGGCATAGTTGCATTTCCTTTTTTGCAGCCAGTAATTTAATTGTCAGTAATTTAATTATTAAGTAAGTTAATTATGTGTTTATTAACCTATTGACTCTGGACAAAAGAAAATACTGCTTTATTTTGAATGCCCTTTCCCTGAAATAAGAAATCTCTGTAATCGTGTTAAGGAAGTTGAATGCAGATCCAGGATCTGATTGTTGTAAGTGGTGAAATGTCTGCCAGCCAGGCAGAAGATTGCATTTGCTCATTTTAAGTGAAGTGAATAAGCCATCTTCATCACAGTATGAATCATCTGAAGTCTGGAATTACAGTTCTGCTGCCCTGTTTAGATTGTGGAAATTAATATTTCTAGTCATTGGGACTTCTCTGTCTTCTCTTGGCTACATCTTCGTTGTTTTGATGGAGAAGGAATGCCTGAGGCTCTGTCCTACTGGCACGGAAGACCTCAGGAATCTGGGATGTCATCCCCACAGCTTCAGCATGGACTGCTCTTTAGTCATATTTGTACTTGTGTGTGGGCCAAGAGTCTTTGTACGTATAAACATTAGAGAAAAGAAGTGGAACATGCATAATACATTCTGATTTCAAACTGGGGAAACAATCTCAGCCAAACCTGCATCAGATGTGTGCTTTGGGATAACAGGCTGTACATTTGTTCTGAATTCACAGTGTAGAGATTCAGAAATTCTGTGTGGTTCCTCAGTGGAGCTGTTTTTAGCATCCTGTAGCACAGTTTTGGTGGCTGTGCTAGGGATGAGATCTGATTTATGCACCAAGCTGTGCTCTTAACTTTTGAGGAAAAGTGCTTTTCCTTTTTGTTGTAAAGTATTAAAATGAGTAATTTCCTGATCACATTAGATAACAGCTGAAGTGCAAACAAATTTTGAAGCATCCCTTACTTCACGTTAAAGGTTATGCCTGAATCTTATTTTAATTGCCAAGCAAGCTTCTCAACAATCTGATGTTTAAGCTTGAGGATATTTTTTAATGGAGTAAATGGTATTACTCTGTATAGCCTGTGATGGGAAATGTAAAAGGGATTCTGTCCAAAGCAGGGTGATTAATTAATGTCTGTTACCTTGCTCTCTGCTCCATCCAACGCCTGTCCCACTGCAGTCATTCAGTCACTCTTGCCTCTTTGGGCAAGATTTATTCAGGTGCTTCCTCCTTCCACACATTCTTCTTGGCAAGTGGAAAATGATCTTGGTTTAGATCCATCTTCTGTTTTAGCAAAATGCCCCATGAGGAGAGAAGCAAAGAAACAAATGGTGAAGGTGTTTACTTGCACTTTCATGGGAAACAGATGTTAGATGTCAGTTGGATGGAGCAGAGTAGTTCAGCCTGCAAAGGTGGGATCACAAATTAAAGCAAAGAGTTAACTTCCATGGTTTCTCATCCTAACTTGCTGTGTCTCCCAGAAGGCGTAAAGACAGACATGAAGCCAGTGGGTTTTCAAGACGACCAGATCCAGATTCTGATGAAGATGAAGATTACGAAAGGGAGAGACGGAAAAGAAGTAAGGGAACTGCTTGTGGTTTTGATGTGGAAAGAGGAGAAAAAGAGGGAGAGGGATTCACAGTCCTGTTTCATGGATTCTGTGCTTCTCTGTCCTCACATGAGTACACTGTTAATTCTGAGCCTTTAGAATGCATCTGGCATTTTATTACAGCATAATATAGTGCAGAAGGCTGGTATTTTTCCATGGAGGTAGATGGCAGCCAAGTTATTTGTGAAAATACCTCTATTTGCCTTAGTTTGTAGGTACTTGTTGTAAGTTTCTGCATGGTGCAGGTTCCAAGGAAGGGGTGAGGCATGACACAAAACCAGGCTGTGAGAATCACTGTCGAGTTTTCACTGTGGCAGGTTTCCGTTCCTGCATTTGTTACTTCAGTGCCCTTAGAGCTTGTCAGGTGATGTGGATCAGAAATATGTCATTGCATAAGCAAAATTAAACTTTACTCTCTTTCAAGAACAAAGTTACAGTAAATAATTCAAGCGTGTTGTGATATCCTCCAAATGTGTTGTGTTCCATTTTGCTCACAGGTATGGGAGGAGCAGCCATTGCACCGCCCACCTCTCTCGTTGAGAAGGACAAAGAACGTGAGTGCTCCAAAATCCTCTTCTCTAAACCCAGCAGTGTTAATTTCTCACTCAACTTTCTGTTAAGTCCTCCTCCTTTTCCCATTGGATTCTTTGTAGCAGCAGGACATGAACAAGTTCTTTGTTCATGGGAGGAAGCTGTGGGGGACCTGCTTCACATCTCTGTTCTGAAGGGTTCTTTCTGTATTGCTGGACAAGTGGTTTGGCAAACTGGGCTCTTACAACCATGTGCAGCTGCTCACTTCTGATGTGAAAGAATAAATGTCACAGGCAGGTTTCTTTGGGTAGACTAGAAACCTGCACAGTGTGGAGGGGGAATTTTTCCATTGCTCTTTCCTTTAGGAGCTACTTAGTGAATATCTTTTCTGAAGGAGTTATGTGCTGCAGACAGAATTTCATAAGTTTTTCAGTGGTGCAGTTTAGCTGAAGAGATTTGTGTGCAGTGGTGGTGTGAGGATCTCAGTTGTCCACGAGATGGCATCATCTCGCTATAGCAACAAAACCATTCCCTTTTTTTTTTATCCCATGTGTAACTGTTGCAGATTTTAAAATTAAGATAATTAGCTGGATATTGTCTACTTAAAAAAGTAATAATAAGAAAGAATGTTATGCACACAAACTTTCCTTTGGGAGTCCTCATTGTATTCATGAGAAGATTAAAATGTAAAAAAAAACCCCAAAGCTTAAGTGAATGATGAAGCAGTAAAAGCATTTGACGTGTGTAAACATTCAAAACAGAAAGACATTCTTTTGAGTAAATAATTAAGACCAATTGAGTGGTGTCAAGGAAAAGTAAATATAGGCTGGAAATAGTAGAGATATCCTTTAGGGGAGAGCTTTTAAAATGTGACATGGTCCCTCAGAGAAACCTTTGTATGGCTTCTTACTTGATGCTCAAATCCAGGCCGGAAGGAAACAAGAAAATATTGGTGTAGCAGAAGTCCCATAGTCCAGTCCATCTGCTGTTTAAACAGGAATTATTTTTCCTCATATGACATCCTCAGACTTAATGTGTGACCTTTTATCTGATAAGATACAAGAGCTAGTGTACAAGAAAATACTCTAAAATTAGGCCAGTCTGATAAAAGTCCATAAACCGTTCAAAAGTATTTCTCCCTGTTTTCTCTAGTGTTCTGTAGGCTTTATTTTACATTTTGCCATTTGAGTTGTCAGTGGGAGGTGATTTAATAATCTAACCAGAATGATTGAGAGATCCAGATCCATCTCCATCCCTCAGGAGGAGTTGCAGTTCAGGAATTCCCAGTGGGATGAGTTGCATTCATTTTTTTTAATAGACTGGTTTCTTTTCTCTGCAAATGTGCAGTGTATTTTTACTTACAGTCCTTGGGCCTTGAGTTGTGTGCATTGATCCATTTTTGTCATAATTCTGTTCCTGACGAATGGGAGTTTGTCCTCTGGATAAACTCATTGTAGTGCAGGTGGCCTTTTAATGTTTATTTTATCCATTTAATAAGAGGTTAAGAAATGCATTATAGAGCTGCGGGAATCTATATCCAATGAGGAAAATCCAGAATAACTCAGATCTTGTTTCTGAGAGAGAGAGAGGTGAGAGGATGTTAAAACAGCATGTGCAAAGGAAACATTCTTCTGATTTGGATTTATGTGGAAGACTTTTTTTCATAGTTTGTTAGGATTTTATTGAAAAAAACCCAAGCGTCTCTGTTTTCTGCAGCTGTAGCATCATTCCCATATGAGGAGGAGTCGAGACCTCGGGCACCTTCTTCCAAAGCAGCAATTCCTCCTCCAGTGTATGATGAGCCAGAGAGACCTCGATCCCCCATGGGACCCAGCAACTCCTTCCTCGCCAACATGGGGTAAATGAGTGACTTCTGCACATTTTGTGGGGAAAGGCATTGGAAGGGGGTGGAAACGAAAAGCTGAAACGGTTTGTCAGGAGAGGAGAGCACAACCCACTGCCTGTATGTGGTTAGTCTGAGTTCAGAGAGTCCAAACTGGCAGGATACAGGAAAAGATGTGGATTGAGTGGATTGAGGGAAACACGTCTGAGGTGGTTGCATTCAAGGCTGTGCTTTTAAGCCAGACTCCAGTATGAAGTGTTTATGGCCTGGACAGGGCAAACAATGGAGTATACTTGAAAGCACAGGTGGCATGTTAGTTCTTCTAGGTTTCTTTTCCAGCTATGTCTTAAATTTGCTACATACCAGCAAACTGATATTTCAAATCATTTCAGCTCTGCTTTGTTCAAAAACTCAGAGTGTATTTGCATGAATGTAGCAGCTGTGGCTGCAAATTTGCCTATTTCCTTTCCTGCCTTGTATGTGATGCTTGTGGTACTACAGTGGCAGCAAAGTGAAGATGAATCTATAGCTAAAAACAGGTTAGAGACCTCATTTTGGGGTTTATTGTGGGTTTTTTAATTGTCCAGAAAAAGGATGAAAGTACCAAACTTGGTACTGTTGGACCAGCTTGTGCATTGTTACCACTTCTAATTAGCGGTACCATGGAACCCTCACTTCACTGAAGGAAGGGCTAAAAATCTGACCTAACCTGCCTTACTTTGACCACACAATTGGCTGTTTCTTCTGTGACTTCGTGTTTTAACCTTTCAGCCTTACATAGCCAGACTTTCTGGCCTTTTGCTTAGGAAAAAAATCATGTAAATTATAGAAGCTCTTGTGCATTCTGCCTCTGTGTAAGGAAATTTTAGGAGGTAGACTATCTGAGCACTCAGCAGAAATGCAATGTTAATGTTTTGTGGAAGAAACCTTTACTAACTGATGGTTTTTTTCTCTTTGCAGGGGGACAGTAGCTCACAAAATCATGCAGAAGTATGGTTTCAGAGAGGGCCAAGGGCTGGGCAAACATGAACAGGGGCTCAGCACAGCACTGTCAGTAGAGAAAACAAGCAAGAGGGGTGGCAAGATCATTGTTGGCGAATCTACAGAGAAAGGTAATTGTGTCCTGCACCAAGTCTGTGAGAAATGAAGCTCTTGGGTTTTTGTTTACCATCTGTCCTTGTTGAAAACACTGGGGTTGGAAAAATGACTCGTATTTGTTCTTGTGGAAATATATATTTTTTTATCTTTTTGTAAAGTGATCCTGTATACATTTTTTTTTAGCTCATCTTCCCCTTCCTCCATCAGTTGTCCTCCTTTAGTGTTGGGAAACATCTTCATTTCCAGGGCTGATCCTGCTCTGTCCCGATGGCTTCCTCCCTGTCACATCCTGTGGACATTGCTCTCATTTCCCTGCTCTTGTCTGATCTAGAGACAGCATCCAGGCTTCTGAGCACAAGTGGTAGAAGTGAGAAGACTTTTAGTCTTCTAGTTCTTATGATACAATTCTGGACTTATGAATTATTTCCCTCAAAGAAATACTACATTGTCAGTGTTCTTGCTTAATTCACATCATTGGAATTGATTTTTCTGCTTACTGCCATTCCAAGTAGCTACAAGTTGTGAATAACTGTTCCTCACCAATATGAAATTACATTTTGTGGCTTTTATTCCATTGTTTGATCAATAAGATTCTGATAAAAGTCCCTAATTGAACTTTAATCTTAATCTATTCACTGTTCTGTCTTCAAACAGAAACAGGCAAGAAGGCAGATTCCAACCCCTTGACTGAGATCCTGAAATGCCCAACTAAAGTGGTCTTACTGAGGGTGAGTTGGGAGTAAGGGAAATGTTTAAACTTCTATTCCTGATACGAGACTCTGCACAATTCAAATGGTCCTGGCCTGCACCCACGTGGTGTTTTGTGTTGTGGAGAAATGATGTGACTTCCTGGGGTACAGGCTGTGACTTTAAATTGTACAGTTCCCTTGTCCTGGGGACAGGGAACTGTCTCCTCCTGTAGCTCTTAAGCTTTTAAAGTATTCATGGTCACAATTCACAGAGCATCTGTCATTTGTCTGCACAATCACCTGCACAGACTCCATCCAGTGAGTTGGGTTTATTCTTTGACTTTCAGAACATGGTCGGTGCTGGGGAGGTGGATGAAGACCTTGAAGTTGAAACTAAGGAGGAATGTGAGAAATATGGCAAGGTTGGGAAATGTGTCATCTTTGAGGTAAGAGATAATCTGTCTCTCTTTTTGGCTGCTCTGAAAGTAAACTGGGCACTTGTCCCTCATGACTGGTGTGTTACTGCCTAAAGCTGCATACACAGAACATCTCCCAGGGTCCTTTACTGTGTTGGGATTCTGGATTTTCTGTAAGATACAAATTTCTAATAATAGGAACTGGGCAAAAATCTCTGAGCATTGTGCTTTTGGAACCTTTTTATTTCGTTCTTTTCACTGCCTTTGTGAAGAACGGCAATGGAAAACGATGTTTTCACTACTGTTGTAATTACTTGTGGCTTGGGGTTTTTGTTTTGTTTCAGATCCCTGGTGCCCCTGATGATGAAGCTGTAAGAATATTTTTAGAGTTTGAACGGGTTGAATCTGCCATCAAAGGTAGGATCCTAAATTGTGTCCCGTGAACCTCAGAGTTAACTTCTGTAGAGAGATTAACCAGTCTCAGTGGTCAGGCTGTTTAGTTAAAATGATGTTTATTTTATTGAATTGCTGCTTGCTGATCTGCTCTTTGTTTCAATTCCAGCTGTTGTGGATCTAAATGGAAGATATTTTGGAGGCAGAGTGGTGAAGGCTTGTTTCTACAACCTGGACAAGTTCAGAGTGCTGGATCTGGCGGAACAAGTTTGATTTTAAAAATCTAGCTCGAGGTGTCATTGTTTTGGCAATCACGTTTTCAGCAGTAGGCTGGGAATAAAGAAGAGAAAAGTAGCTTTCCTAGCAAACTGGAAACAAGCCTCATTGAATGGATTTTACACATTCGTTGTGACTTATGTTTTTTTGTAATATAAAGCCCTTTGAAAGTAAGATTCACGTCTGTGTGGTTTTGAATTGCACATTTCTGCTTACTGCTCTGGGGATCCTGGTGGCTTTGAGCTTTCAGATGACTTTGCTCTGTTGAAAACCCACTGCTGAGGAGACGCTTTGTCCGTATTCCTGCTTCCTTTGTTCTGGTGCTTCATCATGGAGTCCCTGTGCTGGATCCACGATAAGTGTGAAGCTTTGGACAAGGACTGTGTGCTGTGATCTTCTCTTCCCTGATGGTCTCTCTTAGAGTTAGAGCCCTGCTCTCCTGAGTCCTCATCTCTGCACACCAGTGATTTGGGTCATTGGACAGTTGCAGCTGGTTTGTTCTCCTGACTCCAGGACAAAGCTTTCCGTGCCAGAATGGAGACTAAAATAACAAGGATTGAGTCTGTCTTCAGATCAAAAGGAAATCCATGTCTAATCCAGGGAAGTGGAAAGAGAAAGGAGTTTAATGGACTCTTAGCAGGAGCTCTGTGCTGTCAGGCAGTCTGTGCTGGGAATATCCAGGGATAAGTGATGACAGGTCATTAGGCAGGGAGAAGGGAAACTCCTTCCTGTGTCTGGCCAGATGCTGTCAGAATCTCACTTCCTCTAACTCACACACGGGCAACTAACTTTGTTTAATCATTTCAAACCTGGCATTTGCTCTCTCTGTGTATATTTCTATATTCGAGGTCAAATACCATCAGGGTTATGCTTTTTTTTTCCTTTTGGGAAGGAGTGCCTGTGGAAGTTTTCAAAGTAGGTGGCCATGGAGGGAAGTTCTCGTATGAAAATCTGAAGAGTTGACAAACTAAACTACTAAACACTACTACTCTTTATTTTTAACTTGATGTAAAATAGGACACAGCTCTCTGCTCCTGGTTTTATGTTTGCTTTTTGTTTGGGAACAGTGTGTGACAAAGAGCTGGCAAGAGGTGACTCTGCAATGGTGGCAGTTGTCTCTGTGCCCCATTGCACCCAGAATTGTGCAGATACTGAAATGGCTGTGAGCCCCGAGGGCATTTAGGCTGTTTGAAAGCTGATGCTGGATGTCTTCTTCCTGTTACACACAAGGACTGGGGGGAGGGGGTGTAGACCTGTAGTTCAACGCTGTGAATATCTCCAGTTATTGCCCTTTTGTTGAGTTTTGGCTGCAGATTTCTATGACAAACCCTCTGGGTCTTGTGTTTCGCTTATTTTGTCCGCTCGTGTTCCACCAACCTCTGTACAAACATTGGCTTGTAAAACAGAAATTTTTTAAAAAACTGGTATTTTACCTGCTGTGTGTTGGCTTCCTTACTCTGCTCTTGTGTTGTGCAAGGCCTTCCCTCAGAGCTGGGCAGTTCTGCACCACGAGTCGGGGCTTTCTCTAATGCACCCTCACT
>VZTA01026922.1:0-14225 GCA_013398855.1 Mohoua ochrocephala
AAGAACCTGTCCTGTCTTTCGCCATCAGCTGCGTGTGATGGTTTCAGTTCGGCGCTGGCAGTGCGAAAGTGGAGGGGGGGGTGCGGCCCTAGAAGCCGCACCGCATGTTCTCAGCTGTGCATTAGCTCACGGGTGTTTCTCGGCTGCCTGCGGCTCCGGGATTGTTCTCCCAGCGACCTGGGCCCCTGCGCTGGGGGGGCCAGGCCTGGGCCCGCTCCAGGAACAGAGCCTGGGGCCCGCTTCGCCACCCCCCAACTCTGCGAGAGAGCAGGAACAAAAGAGAAAATGCCCACACTAGCTTGCCTTTAAATATGCAAATCGTAGAAGCGTCATCAGCTTCTCATTGGGTTAGCAACTTGTCCATCAACTAAGTTTCAACCTACCACATAGACCCACAAGAATAAGATTATCAAATGTAAATATTTCAAATTTCTTATGGCCAGTTGCTATAACATATTTTATTTTTTATATATTCTTAAATTTTTGAAGTTATTAATGACATCACTGCTTCTTATTGTCTTAAAAATGTGACTGTTTCACAGAATATGATACAAGACAAATGTAGACTAATCTATGCTCATGTGGCTTCATAGAACTACCATTTTCCATGTCATACCTATCTCATTATCACAGTTTTAGGTGAGTTACAAAGAGAGTTAGACAAAAATCTTGTAATTAAACATCCTTTTCTGAAAAATATTAATGGAGAAAAAACAATTTATAAACTTTTTTTTAAAAAATGTACATCTCTTTTGATTAAAAGTTTAAAGAAAAAGCTCTCTTTATCTCAGAAAATAATTTCAGAGTGTAGAAAAGTGAGAGATTATATCAGAGCAGCCAGATTACAGCAGAATCATCAATAATTTGGGGATTCCCTAGAGACTAGTGGAAAGACTGAAATTGAAGCTTATTGTTTGAGCAAAAAAGTCAAATTGGGTTATTTTTTCATGTACCACAGTATTCCTTAATGAGACCGATATTTTTCAGGGAGTTCTCTTTCTTTTTTATTTGTGAGCATTGTTAAAAAGGAATGACAAAAATCTTACATTTCTGCAGTGAAATAAAGAAAATCTTTTTTTATGTCATTCCTAACTAAAAAAAAACAATATCTTAAAACTTATATTTTCCTTAACCTCTCTCTTCTCCTCTGATGAAATACACATCACATGGGATAGTGTTGATTGTGCTGTTTTACCTTTCTGACACAACTTATAAAGACAAGTACTTTAGTTACAAAGAGACTGGTGTCTTGTATCAATTTGGTGGTACACAACTAATACAGAATATCTAGGATATTAATTTTAAAAAATGTTACTGTTGCACTTACCAAAAATAAATCTGATAATGAGATTAGATTTCTTCATGTGTTTAATGAAAAACAGGATTAAGATTTCTGATCATGAATTAGTTATACAATTTTTATACTATCTTGGTTTTCTTCTTATTATGAATGTAGTATGGATGGTTTTGCTGCAATGTTATTTCAAAATGTATATCTCTGTTAATAAGTGAAATATACTTTCAAGTTGAATTCAACTTACATTACTTACCCATGTTTTATTGTGGAGTCTGCTCTACTCTGATGTAACTGCACATCTCATTGCACAGAATTTAAAAGTGGACCAAAAATGATGGCTTTTTTGTTTGGTCATTTGGGGGGGGTTTGGTTGGTTGATTTTATAAGTACTGAATGAAATATATGTCAGCTTTAAATTTAGTTATGGATTTCAGTTTAAATTCTTATGTCTAGTCTTACAAATTGTGCGGCTAGAACAGCACAAAATATCCAGAATATTTTTTTATACTAAGAAGATTAAGAAGATTTATGTGTGGTTTTCTCCTCTTCACTCAATTAGAGCAAATCGGCTGTTTGCCTACACGGTTTTCCATGTCCTTTCCGTCTGTGCCCTCTTAACTCTCTGTACTCAACCGCAGTCCCTGGTGTATGGCACACATGTATACATGTACACAAACATGTTTGTATACGTGAATATGCCAAACTGGCTGTTACTCAGCGTACTTATGTCACCATTTACACCTGTAAAGGAAAGTGTTTCTCCTCCCTTTGGAACAAATTGCGGTCCTTGAAACATACGTCAGTTTTCTGACTTGCCTGTACTGGCTTTTGCTCACAGAAACATGTCCTTCTTCAATTCCCAGAACCTCAGTGTAACAAAGTAAAATGAGCTTTCAAGGACATGATAATAATCCATCAGAATGGCATCCACATCTTTAAACACAAATGCTTTCAGCTCTCAATTATAACCGTAATAAAAGACAATTTATTACAGTATTAAAATTCCTACGTGTAAGTATTCTGTCATTTTTATCTATATAAAATTTTAAGGAACTAAAGACAGAGTTACCATGATTAATACATGGGTGGAAACAATGTGCTTTCTCTTTTCTTTTTTCTTTTCTTTTTTCTTTTCTCTTTTCTTTTCTTTTCTTTTCTTTTCTTTTCTTTTCTTTTCTTTTCTTTTCTCTTCTCTTCTCTTCTCTTCTCTTCCATTGAATTTTGTTCTAACTAAAAAATGCATTATTTTCTTAAAATGCAGCTGGAATTTTTATCCTTCAGCAGAAGTGTGCATAGAGCAATTTAATTTACAGGATATTAAGAATGACTATGCTTCTGATAGTTGTATTCTACTCAACTTCATGAAATAAGAAAATTACTTTTACCTTTGATGCATCTTTATCCTACTTGAGCCAGATTATAGATGCCAGGAGTAAATAATATTCTTCACCTTGACTGCATTTACTCAGTGAGGTACAATTATTTAGCTGGTATTTGAAGACAGTGGTACTGCACAAAATGCAGTTAGTTATCTTGCCCTTTGAGTATATAGTAGTCAAAATGTAACGCAATTACCCAGAACTGCAATAAACATGTAACAGCTACATAAATAAGTGAAATCGTGGCGCTTTGAGGAGGTCAGCAGAGTGATGATACCAAAAAGTTATTATAATTCATATTTCACGATCCAAACCTTTGGGGTTAATTACACTAATTTATTGTGAAATACGCTGAACTTACGTGCAGTTATTAATTGGAAGATCGCTTTTATTTACACTGCTGAAAAGCTTAATTTACAGACTCATCTCTCAAGTACATTTATTTATTCCTAAAATATATTACTTCTTGTATTTCATAGGTTATTCAGATAAATTTTGAAGAATTTGATCTGGAGATTGGCTATGACACACTGACAATTGGTGATGGAGGAGAAGTGGGTGATCCTAAAACTGTGCTTCAAGTGTAAGTCTTTTGCATTTACAGTTTGTATACATTGAAGAATGTCATTAATCTGTTTTGATGAGACTAAATAATTATTAGAATCAGGTAAATCTGAACAAAAACTAATCTCACTGAGCTTCTAAAATTACTAAAGGTGACAGTTTAAATATATTGTTATGTGTTTACTGTTCTGAAATCAGAAAGAGATGACCTAGGCATCACAAAAGAAAAAGATGAGCTAGAATCAGAAGTTTGAAAGACATGGTGTGGACATTCATGTGTAGACATGTAAATTTTAGGAACTATTGCGCTCCCTTTGTGTGTTCTCAAATTAAAAGTGTATAAGAACATAATTGAAAATAGATATATGGGCAACTTGTGCACAAACTTTTACAGTCTCCTAGCAAGGTTAGCATGACAAAAGATGTACTATAGCATCTTGACCATAATTTGCTTATTGACTATTATGGATAACTCAAAAGATCAAGTGAACATAGTGAAGAAAATTACTGCAGAGAAAGGCTGAATGGAGTGTTACCTAAACCACAAATTGCAAACCAGCATTGAGTATCGAATGAGATTTTTATCATTCACGGACATTTTTCTAGAATGTGTGAGCCCAGACATATAGATATATAATATTCTTCATCATCGTTGATTAGCTTCAAAATCCGTATTTCTCAAATACTTAGCTTGTGGCAATAATACTAACAACTGTCTCAAGAAGACAAATTCAGAATTTTATTACTTAGTTTGTAAAATTTTCAAGACAGTGTTGTGAGTCAGTGATTCTGTTTCTTCCACAGTCACTTAAAAATATGCAGAACACTGTAATTAGGCTTTTCTTATAATTCATCATTTTATGTAACTCTAGTTCTAGTCTAAATAAATCAATATCATGCAGGTGAAATAAATGTCTCTTAAAGCACATTGGGTTTATTTTTTCAAATCTGAGTCAATTTTATTTAAAAAAAAAAAAAAAAGTTTTCTAATTCTTAAAAGCCATACTTTGCCTGTAAGGGATTGTCTGCTATTTAGAAACTATTTTTTAAAGGCCGAATAATATTTAGCTGTTAATTTTAAATAAACTGACCTTTCAGCAAGTACCTGATGTTATCATTAGTTCAAATGAGTTAGTAATTGAAACACAGATAAGAATGTGATACAAGTTTAGTACAAAATATATTTAATCATAAAACAAAAGAATAACAAAATTAGGATTCCTTAGAATGATATTCCCTGCAGTATAGTTATTGGAAATATATTAAAACAATTTTATATGTTTTAGTTTTCCATTATTCACCATAAGAATGATATCAATAATTAGTTTCATTTGAGTACACTAAACCCAAGGTTTGGCTCTTTTTCTGTCCTAATTTCACCTCATTAATATTAGTAATTGCAAAACTTCAAACAGAACATACATTTTTTTCTAAGATTTACAGATTTTTGTAATGAATTCCCCTTTAGATTTGTCATCCAGAGGTTAGATTATCTGACCTTCTATTTTTAGTTGTTTTTTTGTAATCATTCTATCCTTTCTGTTTTGTTCTATTTTGTTTAATATCTTTATCAATGGTCTGGACGAGAGGTTTGCATGCACCCTCAGTCAGTTTGCAGATGACACCAAGTTGGACAGGAGTACTGATCTGCTGGAGGGTAAACACAGAGCTGAAGCTCACGGGTCTGTAGTTCCCTGGATCTTCCTTTCTCTCCAGAGCGATGTTTCCCTCCTTCCAGTAACCACGTGACTGCCATGACTTTTTGAATGATGGAGAGTGGCCTGGCAACAACATCAGCTAGTTTCCTTATGATCCTGGGGTGCATGTCATCAGGCCCCATAGACTTGTGACTTTTCAGTTTCATCAAGTGGTCTTGAATGTGCTTTTTGCTTACAGTGCGAGTGACCTTTCTCCCCCAAATCCCATGTAGAGGATCAAGGACTTGAGAGAAATGGGGAGCCTGACAGCCAGTGAAGACTGAGGCAAAGAACTCGCTGAAGTACCTCAGCCTTCTCCATATCTGTTGTCACCAGCTGTCCCCTCTCGCTTATCAGGGGGAAACACTCTCTTTGGCCTTTTTTTTCCAACCGGTGTCAGAAGGATTGGACATTGTTCCAATGTCAACCATTGGAAGAGGCTGCCCGGGGTGGTGTTGGAGTCACCATCCCTGGAGGCGTTCAGATGTGTAGACGTGGTGTTTAAGGACATGGTTTAGTGGTGGACTTGGCAGTGTTGGTTTAACCATTACACTTGATGGTCTTAAAGGTCTTTTCCAACGTAAATATCTGATTCTAGGATTATTATCAATTGAAAGACTGGCATCTGGCCAGGTATTTACGGTGCAATTGCTTTAGGATACTGCAGTCTCTCAGTGGATTGTAGATGAGTTAATTGCTACTACTAATAAATTTGAGAAGTGTTGAAGTACTGTAATTTCTACTTTTTAAGCAGTACCAGTCATTCAACAAATATTGCTGATAATGCTGGAATTCAGTTTCAGCTATTCTTAGATTCCTAAACTATATGGAATATTCTCTCATGTGGAAAGAGCCTTTATTAAGTGCCAATTCATAAGTTCTTATTAAAGTTTAACTAAAGTATTGTTACTGGATTACAGTAATGCATTAAGACAAAGTGCAATAATATTTTAAATTTTGAGTCATGGTAGAACAGTCTGTCCAGATTGTATTTCATTGAAGATGTTAGCATTTTTTAAAAGTATTTCTGGTGATGTACCTTAGATTGGGAAGAAATGATGGAATTACCCTATTAAAATTGTCACAAATATAAAGAATCCTGAATAATTTTTTTAACTAAAAAAGTTAATTAGAATTGTCAACAGTTAACATGCGATAAGAGAATCTGTAAATAACCAGGTAGTTAATTTAAAAGAATTATTACTATGAAGATCCTGGAAAAGCAAAAAGATACTCCATTAATTTATGGGGGTTTAATATTAAATAACATTATATAATAAGCCACAACTATATTATTTTTGTTTACCAGTAGAATGATTATTCTGTGATCAGAAGTATCAATGGTGAAGTTATTAGGATTAAAATGCATAAAAAAATTACATGGAAGATGGAAAATAATTGAGTACCATAAAAACCACGTAAATCTTTTCTCCTGTGAGCCATGCAGACTTTGTCTGAGATATGATGCATAGCAAACAAATTAGCTGTTGTATAATTTAATTTTTGGATTTTAAATTTTAAAATAATTGTCTTTCTCCCAGAAAATTACTGAAGAACATTGGTTTAAATATGTCTGATTTATATGTTAATAATGTGAAAACATTTATCTTCCAATTTATCAGAGTTAATCAGGAAACCTACCCAAGTGTTTAATCTGCTGTTTTTACTGGGCACTGCTTGATAGGAAGGTTCAGAAGCAAAAACTGAAGTTAAGTGGCATTTCAATAGAATTATGCTTCCTAAACTGATAATTGCAGTCCTGATTATTCCTATTCTGCTGATGTTAATCACAGAAGTAGCTAAACTTCAAAGCCTTTTCAGTACTTGCCATTACGTTTCCCTGGGTGCCTGTAACTCTGAGCCTGTATATCCATGCACCCAGCAATGTGACAGTCTGCTCCAGCCTGGTGAGCCTGACACCCAAGTGAACTTAAACCTCATTGCTATAGTTTTTTTAGTCCGTTTGATTAGGATGACTAATTATGAAGGCATTCTTAGTGCTTTCCTATGGAACTAAGATGCAAGGTGGAGCAGTATTAAATGTTATTACCAAGGGATAGAGGGGAAGAAGGAAAAGAAATCGTGGGTTCTCCCTTCATACATCGGTCACAGCACTTTTTGAGGATGTTTGGAAGTTTGCTTTCAGCAATTTGATCTGACATTTGCTGCAGGTGACTTTTAATACAATATCCATCCAGGCACTGGTTCCTGTAACATGCATTTGGAAAATCCAGTGTACGAGACATGAAACTCATTCTTAATCTTTTAATATGCTTGCTGTATTGGCTGTGCATATGTCCAATCTCGTATTACAGGCTGTCTTCAGCAAATGAAGAGTGTTACAATCTTCTGAATGTCTCAAACCCAGTCTTCAGAGTACTCTCTCGGGGAGAATATATGTCACTAGTATGTGGGAGGAGTAGTTCTGGAGTCATAGAGAAAGAGGTGGAAAACACCCTACTGAGTGTTGTAACTGTTAAGCTATTTAATAAAAAGGGAGGCATCCTAATCACATACTTCCATTTCTACTGCTGTCAGTGTTCACTATTCAGCTCTTAAAAGGGAACGTGTACTTCCCGGAGAGGAATCTAGGTAATGAATCCAGGGTAGAGGAAGCTACATAAACCCCCAGAAGGACAGAAAGAATAATTCTCGACTGCAGAGTTTCGTTATTATCTTAAATAGCTTCCTTCATGTAATACTGTTTTTTCTGAATCTTATTGCTCCGTGGCCCCTTCCCAGATGTTTTGCAGGGATCCCTAAGGACTTAAAAAATAGATCAACAAGTGACTTTTGTGTTCTGTTGATTTATTCTTTCTTGTTTTTTCAAAAATGTATTTTCAAATGGTATTTTTTTTTCTCCTGAAGTATTTAATTGGAAAGTATTTCTTGTTAAAACCATGGATTTTTAAAAAATGTATTTAAAATTAATTTCAGAGAATGGAAATGCTAAATGTTTGACACAACAGAGAGATTAATATTCTCAATGCCTTTAATATTCAAAATATATACTCTCAGTCACCAGTGACAATTACAAAACTCTGTTAGTCATTACATCAGTGTTGTTTCTCAGGAACATCCTGTTAATCTACTAATTTGGCAAAGAATGAACTCACTGAAGACACTTTCCCTTAGTGCAGGAATGAGCAGTTAATATGTTATTTTGGCCAGCCATTTACTTGTTCAGTTCTGGCAAGTCTTTCTAGTAGCTCCATCTGCGAACACAGATGTGGGAGACAGACATGAGTTTTTCCCACAGCAGACTATTTAATACAGAAGGAAGCTAAAAAAGACCAGAGGAGAAAACTAAAATTAACTGTAAAACACATTTTAAATAGTCCATTTTAAATTTCAGCTAGCTTTAAAGAATGGTTAGAACTTCAAAAAATGAAGTTTTCACTGTTATACAGTGTTGTGCTTGTGATCCACTTTACAAGAATGAAAAAATATCTGGAAACTTTTCAGCATTTGGTTTAAGATAATAAGCTATAAACAAATTTGAGACAAAATTTGGGGAAGAAAATGCCACATAACATAAAACTGCAGCTTTCACAACTTCCTTTTTGCTATCACACTGTTCATTCAGCAGATAGAATCAACATTCAGGATTGCACTGATTTGCAGATTTTTGCAAACAATATTAAAATTTTTTAAAAATTAAAAAAGGAAAATCAAGTTTAATTTTTTCTAGTTAATCAGCACTCTGCAACAGTAGAAGTTTTTAAAGTTTGATATTTGTTAGTTTTCTTAATGAAGGAATAGACAACATCTGAGTTTTGTCAGGCTGTTCTTTGTTGTAGAAGAAGTGATGAGGGGAGGTGAGAGAGTGCAGGGAACACATGGACTTTCATCATAATGCTACCTAAAAATAACAGCTTTCTTTTCAATATGCAAGGCGTGTATTCCAAAGTGGGTAATGGCATACCAGAAAAATCAAAGAATCACTGTAATGACTCATTATGGTCTTCTAGTGCCGTTGATATGCCTTCATGTACCTGAGTAATGGACACAGGATTGGCTGATAAGGTTAAGGATTGGGGAAGTTGCATGTCTTTTTGGAGCGACAACTGAATGTGAGATGAAATATTTCAATGCAACATGAGCAGCAGTTGCATGTGTTTATAGACTACTATCAAATTTCCAGTAATGAGACGTAAGAGGGGTCTTGGGTAGCCAGCCAGTAAATAACTAATTTAGTGAGAGCTGAATGCAACGAATTTAAAAGCAAACATTAAAAAAATGCTTAATAGTTATTTAGATTTCTTACAAAAAGAAAGAAATCTACTTACTCAATGCTTAATGGCCTTACAGAATTTTTTTCTATCTATAGGTTAACCGGGAGCTTTGTACCAGACTTAATTGTGAGCATGAGCAATCAGATGTGGTTGCACCTTCAAACAGATGAAAGTGTGGGCTCAATTGGTTTCAAGGTTAACTACAAAGGTAATGATACATCATTGGAAGCAAATGTAATGGTGTACCAAAAATTAGGCCAATGCTATGAAATGTTTTTCTTTCATATTAGTGGATGCATTCTATTTCCACTTCTGTCAGTTTAAAAAGAGGAAAATGTAAGCTGAATTGAAAAAAAAAAATCGAAAATGTTTTCTTAAAGGTCTTATGTCACATGACACTGCACACATTTTGTTTGATGTGTTGTTACAGCAGTTGAATTTTGGCATATAACTTTACTCTTATTTTCTGTTATTTGATACTGACAACTATTAAAAAGAATGTAATTCTGTGATTATTTAAAGGTAAATGAGTAAAATAAATACTTCCTACATTGTTTTGAAAATTATTGCCTATCACAACATAAAAAAAAAAAACAACACTGCAAGTGAAGAATTTGAATTACTGCTAAGTTTTGAGCCAAGACAAAGAGAAACCTAATAATATTGTTCTTTGTGGTCTTAAAGTGTATAGTGCAGTGTATAAACCATCTGTTGCTATTTGATACTTCTGGAAGAACATACAGTTTTTATAGAGCATGAACAGCAAAATCAACAAAAGCTAAAGTACAACACACATATATATATGCGTTTCTGTATTATTACAGAATTAGTCATATTTGTTATTTTTATATATTACATTTAATATAGGTGCATGTCTGTCTTGTGAGAATTTTCTGAATTGCATAGTTTATGTTTAGCACCAAAACCAATAATAGAAAGTATTGCTATTCATCAAAAAATGAGAGAGGAGAGGCAAAAGTTAAACTAGTGACTGTGTGTATTAGAAATGGAGCTGATGTTGCTGAGGCAGATGGAGTGAAGAAGTGTATTGGGAAGAAACGTGCACAATGTGACATGCTGGGGTTTTTTTCTGTCCATAACTTTTTTGTAGTGTAACGAAAAGCTCCATAGTGGTATGGTACGAGTGCACTTGTGCACTCTTCGTAGTCACATCTAGTGGACTAAGATAGGAAGATCTTAGTACTTTCTTGCATGCTAATCATTAAGACCTAGGATTTCCAGATTCAGGCTGTTGAAAGGGGGAAGAGAATGATTAGTGTAAGCAAGTTTAAGAATTTGCTAATACAGCAAAGCTAGAACTACATTTGAGTGGAAAAGGATGAGTTTTAGACCTGAACTCTAACTTGCAGAGGTCAAGTTGTCAATTCTTTTATTTGCACAATTCTTTCCTGATAAAATTAATTTTACTTGCAACAATTTTAGTTTGCAGAAGGCAGAGGATTATTGTCTATTCTTATATGCTATGTCTTCTTTTATTCATGAGTTAAATTTATTCTTAGAAGCTATATTCTGCAAGAATAAAATTAATTGAATATGAATAAGTAGATGGGTACAGAGAGGGTGAACATTCACAACAACATCTCCATATAATCAGCTTTGTGATTGCATGCCTAGATATTGAATCTATTTCTCTCTTGCTCTATAATGGTACTTTACATTAGTTCACTAAATAGCCCTTAAATGCAGCAAGCACTCAGTGGATAGGTGCTCTGTGGTGGTGGGGGGGGAGGGGATTGCCTTTTCTTTTTTTTTTCCTTTCTGTTTTGGTTTGAGTTTATTTTGTGGGTTTCCCCCCACCTGCCACCTCACCCCCAATCCAGAGTATGGGCTAATTTTTTTTATCTAAGTTGCCTTCACTTTGATCCTTGAGAGGATGTGTTCATTAGACATATCAGAAATTGGGCAATGCTCATAAAATAAAATGGAAAGGGTAGCAAGGGCAAGTCAGGTTTGAAGGGATTGCTATTTCTGTTGTTGTTTTTAAAACTCTGTATTCAAGTCTTTTCT
This sequence comes from Mohoua ochrocephala, assembly GCA_013398855.1. Classification (NCBI taxonomy): domain Eukaryota; kingdom Metazoa; phylum Chordata; class Aves; order Passeriformes; family Acanthizidae; genus Mohoua; species Mohoua ochrocephala. Next base: position 11,201 of record VZTA01026922.1, read on the forward strand.
AGTAATGATGGTGGACGCTGAAAACAGATGTGTAAATGGGTAGTATTTTGGATTACCAGCTGTTCTGCAATTTAAGTTTTGGAATTTATGAATTGGAAGTTGAGAGAAAGTCCAATGAGGTAAACTGAGTACTTGCGTTAGAATAGTGCATGCAGGGCTATGAGATAACACTGAATGATTTACGGGAATCAAAAATTTGCAAAGAATTTTCCCTTTTCAGATAATTTTTAGAAATACTTAAGAGAATGATGATTTCTAGAAGTCAAGGTCAAAGGACATTTCAGTTCAAGTTATTTCATTAGTTCTTTAGAATGTATGCCTAACTTTCTTGTTCATCTCTTTACTAGATCAAATGTATTCCTCTACCTTGACCCCTTCCACCTCACAAGTTCCGCTATCCACTTAGACACCTAGCTAAGGCTGATACTGTATTTATTTATGCATATATTTATTATACGTTTAGGTCTTGTAAGTTTCTACTTACATAGAAGATACAATTACATTAGCATTTTACATTAGATCCAGCAGTTTGATTTTTGAACTGAGTCTTCTGATCATTCCCACAGCCCTTGTTTTAGTTTTCATCACAGAGCAATCTTGAGAGGCACAAATTACACTTGTTTGAGGTAATTCATAAGATGCAATTGGATAGCATCAGGAATAGCATTCCTTCGGTGCTCCTGCTCAGGAACTCGTAAATCTTTTCCAAAGTAAAATCACTAAAACACAATGAAATACATATAGATAGTATGGGTACTGTATCTTTTATTGTTTCACTCTACAGATCTGCTTAAGTTAATTACTTGATATTGTACTTGATAAACACTACTTACTAACAGCTAAAATACTTTACTACTAAAAGGCTTTGATGCCTAAATATCTGCTTCTGTGCTTCTCAGACTCAACTAACTAGAGGTAGTGGAGATATATGCCTCATCCCATCGAAATTCATAAAGACGTTCTTCAATCTAAGTGACATTTGGGTCTGATTCTGGCAGGCATTTTTAAGATTGCTCCAAGTCCTACATGGAATATGACAGGAGGAACAAAAGACTATGGGATGTCATCACCCAGTGCCCTTTGCCCATTGTCCCCCAAAATGGTATACTTGCTTGCAGTGCAAGATAGAAGGTCACCTCCTTTCTGACTGGAATAAAGCTAAATATGCCACACCATTTCCAGTGATAGAAATAGACAAATTAATTTTTAAATACCCCTGTATTTATCAGTTTTTAGCTAAGTGATTCTTTTAAATTTATGTTATTACAGGAACTAACAGTTGATCCTCTTTTATGTATCTGCCATTTGAGAGAATCTAGGAAGTTTTTGTGAAATAATAAAAATCTTTGTCTACTTCTACATTAAGGTGTTGCATATGGAATTATTTTATGGTTTTAATGGTGAGATAACATTATAAATATTTAAATATTAAAAATAGATTTAAATATTTGTGAGACTATTTTAAAGTAAATAAATTTTCATTGTTGTTTTGAAATTCCTTTTCCAGCATCCCATAAAGGTAGAATAATAAATATCAGGATTAGGCAGGACAGAAATACAAGCACTGCCTCACTAGGATAATATTTATCTGTTATCCACTGTAGTATAAACTGGTTTGGGTTTTTTTCATGCTTCAAATGTATGTGTAACATTATTAAGTACAAACATAGAATATTTAGAAATCTGAAATTTTAAGTTAATTATTTTCACATCATAATTTTAGGGATTATTTGAAAACCATAATCCTTTCTTTAGATATCAGACCAGACTTCGGTGCTTGTATAGTCACCAAGTAAAACAAATAAATAATGGATTATTTTCAGACTTCCCGTATCAGTACTATAAAGAGTAACAACGAATTAATAGTTTTAACTGTTGACATGTTGCATGAATACTTAGGATCATTCAGTATTTCAGGAAATGGTGCCATATTGTCACAGTAGCACTTCTCAGAGCCATGGTGGAAAGCAAAGAGAGCTAAACAGTAGTAGAGAACCAATCTCCAACATGTTCAAACACTGGAACTGAAAGGTCTTCACCTATAATTGACTAAAAAACAGCTGCATAAAATGAGACAAACAAAATCATGGCAGAGTCTTCAGAGAAACCCTCGGAATTTTTCTGATGTAAGATTTTGCAGAATTGTGAATTCATTTTGATTCACTTTGAAAACTTATAATCTAGCAATGGAATATTATCGTTCTTGGAAAATTATATATGAGAGTTTTAAGTGCAATGGCTTTCATACACACTTGTGTCCTTTTGTAACTTTAGACACGTATGAAAGATTAAATACAAAATATTCCTTATACACTTTTTCAACATAAACTGTATGACAAAATTTGCAGGATTACCGAATAACGTAAGTAGTCTTGGTGTAGATTAATAGAAAAAAATTGCTGTAGGTAATGAAATCAGTAATGAAAACATAGAGCAAAACAATGTTCTAGCACCATCGTGTGAGAAAGCTGAACTTGTGCTTAGGTCAGATTTGAATCTTCTGAAACAGAGAAAACTAACTTCAGGGCAGTCTAGTTCTGTTAGGTCCTGATATCACACCCTCAGTTTCTGTGCTGTGGCCAAATCTGGGGGAAATTTTTCTCTTTTGGTGTATCTGTTTTATTTTTCCCTATTGTTTGAAACCTCTTAAATCAGTAGGTTCTCCTGATAGTTCAGGAGATGACTAAGGGACTGAAGCATCTTCCTTAGAGGACAGGCTGAGGGAACTGGGCCTGTGCAATCCTGAGAAGAGATATTGGAGAGGGGATTTCATCCATGTCTCTCATTACCTGAAGGGAGGGTGTCAAGGGGGTGGAGTCAGGCTCTTCTTGGTGGTGCCCAGCAATAGAAGAGGCAATGAGCAGGAGCTAATGCTCAGGAAGTTCCACCTGAACATGAGGAAGAACTTTNTGTGACTGAGCACTGGAAAAGGTTGCACAGAGAGGTTGTGAGGTTTCCCTCACTGGAGATATTCAAGAGCCACCTGGGCACAATACTGGGCAATGTGCTTTGGGATGACCCTGCT
>VZTA01026932.1:0-26610 GCA_013398855.1 Mohoua ochrocephala
GGTTTTGGGGTTTTTTTTGGTCTGGGTTTTTTTTTCTTTGTTTTAAATAAAGATGTCTTAATCTGTTCATTAGTAATGACTAAAGAGAAACAAACTCCTGTAATAGGAAGAGGGAAAGGAGGGTGTGGGTCCCATCACTGCAGTTCCTTGGTGCACTCTAGAGAGAACTGGATGTTGTAGCCAGCTGCCAGATGGAGATACAGCCACAGCAGAAATAGTGGCTTTTTTTGTCATTCTTCCAAAACTAAACGGGCTCCGCTGTCCCAGCAAGGCAACTTGAGAGAGCTGTGCCCTTAAACTGCTTTTGTCTCTTAGCCTTTGAAGACGCTGACAGTGCCGTGGATGACCGGGACAGCGACTACCGCAGCGAGACGAGCAACAGCATCCCCCCTCCGTACCACACCACCGTGCAGCCCAACGCCTCTGTGCACCAGTTCACGGGCCCGGCTCGCCTGCAGAAGCAGGGGGTCTTGCGGGATTCCTGTGCCGACTCCCTCCAGAACTATGATCTGGATTATCGGGAGCACGTGGCCGTCAGGTGGGTGCTGTCTTATGGGTAGCCCTCCTTTCCCCATTGTTTTTCCACTGCAGAGCGTGAAGGTGCCGTGCTGGCAGAGGAGGGCAGATCAAGGGCTCTAGAAGTCTTCTGATAGGCAGGTGTTATGTGTGTTGTTAACACTGGGGTTCTGCTGTGAACCAGGAAAAACCCATGAGGGTATGTGTTACACCAGACCTGGCAGTTCAGGAAGTTACCTTTAAAAGATGTGCTCAATTTTCAGCTCATTTACTCTTTGTTCTACTTTCCCCTTACCTTCTGAAGGCCAGAGTAGTGGGCAGTTGCTTGTTCTGGTACCGTGGTGTAGGTGTGCCTCCCAAGCCAGTGAAACACCTTCTAGCAGAGTTACCCTGTTGGGAGCTTCTTTCTTGGTGCAGGTTTATTTTCTCTTCTGGATTAGTGCCAGTTCTATTAGATCTGCCTAAACAAAATATTGGAGAAAGAAAGTGTGTAACAGGTTAGTTGTGGGGTTTTTTCCCTTTTGTCCCTGTCATCATATAACAGTGTTGAATGGTGTGCTTTCTCTTTAGATTTACTTTCAACTGTATGAAAGACAGTTTATTTGCTCTGAATTATTTTTTTGACCATAAATCAGTAGTTTCACAAGTGTTTTTAACTGAAGTATTGAGCATTGCAGCACTAACTTACCAGGATCAATGGCTGTGAACTAGAGCTGGTTGTGCAAGGTGAAAGCAGAAGATTTTGGACAGTGCTGTTCATCTTGGTAAGAGCGGTTGTGTAGAACAGACAAAGATGCTGCTCTGCCTTTGGCGAGGAAGGAAGAGGCAGCTACTTAGCACTATCACAGTTAGAGGTGCAGAATTTTATTTGTATTAGATCTGATTTGTTCTACCTTATCTCCCTTGGTGAGAATGTTCTTGTGTCCTGAAGCCTGAACCTAAATTCAGTTACTGTCCTGGCTGACTGAGGCTAAGTTTTGCTCTTCTTGATGTATGATCATTAATGGTAAAGGGTGAAGTTTCATGGTAACATCTAATGTTGTTACTGTTACTGAGGTTTCAAGAATAGAAGCAAATGTGCCAACAAAATGCATTTACTGCAGTGTGATGTGTCATTCCTAGTGCTCTATTCCTAGTTCATTAAATGTCTTATATAAGCAAGTTATTCCCTTTCCCATGTGAGTCTGTGCTGCTGGCTTGCAGTGGTAAAGTTGCTGAAGATCTAACTGAGAAGATGAGCTGAGGCTTTTTCTTTATGGAAGAGCTGAGCTGAACAGTGATGTTGGACCCCCAGTCAGGGAAAGCCAATGGTGGCTGCATAATTTTGGAGTTGTGTGATTTCTTGGAGTGGTGTTGCCAATACAGGTAGTTTTTCATGACTCACCTTGCTTGGAGTCAGTGTGTATGGGAACTTCTACCTGTATCTAAAGGATAAATGTGTTTGTAAGACCGTCCAAAGAAGCACTGCTGGTTTGAATTGTTAGAGAATACCAAGCTGGAATATATGTCTTTTTTTTTTTTTCCTGATTTCCTGAAGGTATTGACATAAAAGGATCTGGACTGATAAAATTTACTTAAAAACCGTGAGCTTTGTAGTTTGCCATGGTCTAAAATTACTTTCGGTCCAGAAACGCAAATCCTCGATGGTGATCTGAGCACTCCTGTTCCCGTGTGCATTTTCCACATGCCCAACAAGATTTTTTGCTGCATATTTAATCTTAAAACATAAAATATGCAAATAAGCTTTCCAAAGAAGCTACGTGGGATTCTCTTACTTACCAGAAAGGTATTTCTAACAAGCTGGCTGAAAAGAAGCACGTGGGTAGATCTTAAATATTTTCAAAACAAAGTTGTAGTGAGTATTGCAGAAACAAATTGTATTTGACATTTGTTCCTAGCAGCTCTCGGTGCTGTGGATGAGGCAGTCACCTGATGAAACCAGTGTTCCTGGCAGATCCCAGCTGATGGTCGCTGTGGAAATGAGGGCTTGTAGGAGGCTCTCCTGGGCAGACCCAGAAGAACCAGACAAGAACCTGCTAGAAACTGTCTTGAACTGGGCAAAAGGTTGTCAGTGCCAAAATGCCTCAATTGAAACTGACTGTTCTAACACCTGTGTTTTTTTCTGATAGTATTTGAGTTTGGATGAAAAAGTTCTGCTTCTCTTTATTAGCTGTTACACGTGATCATATTCCTTTGATAGAAGTAATTCCTAATGATGACAAGCAATATTCTTATTTGTCCTTGGAGTGTGTTTTGCTGCCAACAGCCAGTTTGGCTTCAGAATAGCAGACATTTTCCCTTCAGTTTTCAGGGTTTTTTGTATGATTTTTTTTTTTGTTTAAGCACTAACTTTACTTTTCAGTTCTCATTTTCTTTAACTGTTTGTCCTCCATGCCTCTCTAGTCTTGCTCTATTTACTTCCAAGGCAATACGATAACATAGATTCCTCTGTGAGTGGCCACACTGACCCGGAGTCCAAATCTGAGTCTGTAGATCTGTCAGATCAGTGGGTTACCCTCTCTGCACCTCTCTGCCTGTCTCCCCACTGTTGCTGCTATGAAGTGTTCCTGTGCTACATTTCAGCTGATACTCGCTGTTCGCCTCAGCTCTTTTTTAGATCTGTAGTAGTTAAATGCTGGGCTGATGCCTTTTTCTCCTCTCATGTGTTGGTTTTCTCATTATTTCCAGTAAAAAGGGATGCTTTGTAAAAGAGCAGAGGAAACACATACAGGGAAAGAAGCTCAATTAGAAAGAAAAGTAATTTTCTTTATGCCTAAATTAGTCAATTTTTTTGGTTCAGCATTTACAGATAATGGCTCTTCAGACATTCATGTAGCTCCCATTGCCTTCAACTGAGTTTTGGAAGGGCTTGATCCAGAAACTATGGTGGCCCTGGGAATCTTTTAGATTTTGTTATCTTTTAAAAGAAAATTATTTCAATTACTGGCTTCAAATTGTGAGCAAGAAGTGTAGTAAGTGTTCTAAACTGTGTGTAACAGGACTCATTTAAAGTAATGAGCATCTTTCCAATTAGTGTAAGTTAGCTAATGCTGTTGGAAATGCAGCACTAAAGCAGCAGTGGGAAATGCAATGGCTCATCTCTCTTTCAGGGCTATCCCGTCTGTATCCTATGTTGGCATGCTCGGTACAGCTCTCATGGTGAAGACTCTTGGATTAGCAGTATCCATAAAATGCCCATGTGCCCTCTGTGCTTTCCCTTCTCTGGCACTCCTCGTATGGGGTCAGGGTCACACATGCCCTCATGCTCCTTAGTGTTCTCTCAGCAATGGGTGATGTGAGGCAAAGCTGCAGGGCATCTTTCAGATGATCATTTTGATGTTTTTACATCCACTTTCTACCCGTTTGTTTGTAGGTAGACTGTAGTCAGAAGCTGTCCTTGTGAGATTTAGATCAAGAGGAAGTTTCCTTGCTACTACCCTTGGGGCTGTTGAACAATTGAGATAATTCCACTGACCAAGGGATAGGAATTAATCCCAAAATCCCAAGGGTCATTTACTTGGGTTTGTAGGAAGCATCAGATTGTTTCACAGCTTAATCCATTCTCCCACAATGGACAAGTATAAATTGTTGAATCTGTTCAGATCATTATAAATGGGAAGTACAGATCCTGAAAAGCATCTGAGGCTTATGATGGGCTAATATCCAGCACCAGTGTTTTGTTTTGCCTTCTGGTCCAGTAACAGCTCTGAGAATCTTAATTTTGTGTTGGTAGGAGCACCTTGAGGCCATTAACTACAGCAAGAGAGGAAGAGGAATGGTGAAATAGCTGAAACTCCTCTTGTCGCTGGTGCCCACGGTTCGCATTTTGTCCCCTGTCCTCACTTGCCTGGAGTCCAGTGACTCCTAAGCCTCCAGATGAAATCTCTGCTCTCTTGCCACCCCTGGGAGACACTGGGTCCCTGTGTGCTTTTATGAATACTGCTAAAACACAGTCTGCAGCCCAGAGTGACCGAAATGCAGGCACAGCATAGTGGAATGGTGTGCGTGGGCACTGCATCTCAAAGTAGTCCTGTTGCTGCAATAAGTGACTTCTTTTCAGCATGCCTAAAAAAGCAACAGCAGAGTACTGGTACAGCCAAGGCTGTGTGCCCTCACTTGATCACAAAAAGCTGTTCTCCCTCAAAAAGGCATTTCTAAATTTTGTGCAGACATAACCAAAGGAATCTCACATCCCAAGCTGCTTTTTTTGACTATTTGATTGAAATGTAATGGTGGTAGATTGGCAGGTTTTCAATTTTGTTATTTCTGAATGTTTCTCATTTTAATTTTCGTTTATTTAATGCATGTTTTTCCATTACTATTTTTTATGTCCTTTCTATAGCTTTAAAAAAACCTGTTATTTTTCCTTTCCTATTTTTTTTTTTGCTGCCTCTCTTCCTTTCCCTCCCACTCCCTTTATTTCTCATCTTAGACAAGGATCTCTAGCTAGAAATGAAAGAGTCAGGATCATTCCATTTGACACGGAAGATGGAGAAGAAGAACAGGATAGTAACTATGAAGAGCTAGGAAAATTGTTAATAGAGGAGTTCTTAGAAAAAACTCATAAAACTAGAAGTTGGCATGAGAAAAACATGAAAAAGATGCAAACTCTCTCAAAAAGAGAAAATTTCAATCACTGTGAAAGATCAAGGTGCTGCCAAAATGTGTGTCTGGAGTCGAGGTCTGTAGATGTCCCTAGATATCCTCAGGAATATGATACAATTGACAGAAGAAGGAAAAAGAAGCTGCGATACAATTTTGAAGAGAGAGAACGAATAAGCCTGCAAAGTAACGGGGGTCTGCAGTTTCCTGGGGAGAAAACAGTTTATTTCAATGGTGTGGCAGCTAGTTCTGAACCCATTGATGATTTCCCAGTGTATGATAGAATTGGAAAATATACCAGTAACTCTGAAAGTAAGGAACGGTTGCCTGCTTATCCAGTCCTGCGTCCGTACAAAAATGGGTTGATGGTTAAAAGTGGCAAGTTGCCCAACAAGCAGGGGATGAACCATGAGGACTCGCTTCACCTGAGTAACACTGAGGACATGAAACACATGGGGATGCTAGAGAACACTTTTGTGCCTGTCGATGACCTTGAGGAATTTGACAGCAGTGCTTCTGATGAATTCCAGTACTCTCCTGTTTCAGATGATGAAATGGAGGAACTGGCTACACTTTCAAAAACATGGTGTGATTCTGACATCAGCCACTTGAGAAACATAACTAATTTCCCTGCAAATACGGGTTCCCAGTTAAAGGCTAGCTCTGATAAAAAACATAAAACTAAAGAGAGCAAGCGTGGTCATCCCGTGCAAGACTTACCACTGTCTCCTGTTGAAGAACCCAATGAAGAGTACATAGACACGATGGATGAACTTCAGTGTCTGGTAGAATCAGTCTCTGAATACTTGGCTGAAAAGGAGGAAGAAATCAGCAAATTTGGTACATTGCCAGAAACCAAAAAAAATGTTGAGAGTGTGCCACTGAAGCAGGATAATGCTGATCATTCAGCAGAAGCTAAAAAGTCTGAGCAGACCAAACATCCTGCTGCAGAGGAGAGTACCAAAGGCAAATCTGAATCTCTTCCAGACTTGTCAGGTGTGAAAAATACAGTGAATTCCCTGTTCAGCTCTTTCACGGAGAAGGTGGGATCAAGCACCAAGCAGCTCACAGCCTCTGTTGAAAAACTTGTTTCTTCCACTCCAGAGAATACGGAAAACAAAAACTCATCAGAAGGTGGAATCTTGAATGTATTTACTAGTAAGTCTAAAAGTGAGAGTTCTTCTTCTGGAGGGGCGGCAGATAATAAATCTGACGCCAAGTTCTCCATTCAGTCTTTGCTGCCATCCCAGGTGAGCGGTGATAAAAGGGCTCAGAACACAACCTCCAACAAGCCAGAAACCACCGAGACAGACAGTAAGGCTTCTGCGCCACATCCTCCCCAGCAAACACAAGGAAGTTCTGCCGACAGCCAGCAGAACCAGCATTCGGTTGTGAATTCAGTTCTAGGCATGTTTAATCCTTTAAAGATCTTCTCTGAGAAGGAAGTGCCAAAACAAGAAGTCACAAAAGAGGAGCACACCAAGGACAGCCATGCTGTGAAAGCTGAGGAGGCAAAAAGGAGCCAAACACCATCTGGACAGATGTCAGCCAGGGCCAGCAGCACTGTTCCAGAGGCACAGAAAAGTGAGACTAAAAGTGAGACAAAAAGTGAGGCAGAGGTAAATGCAAGTAGCACTTCTGTGTCTTCGATCTTTGGCAGGCTCACAAACTCAGTCAGTTCCTTCAGTCTGAAAGCTAATCTTGACGGTCTCTTGGCTCCCAAGCAGCAGGATGTGCCACAGAAGCCACCAGATTCTCATCCTATTACAAGTCAGCCAAGTGCCACTTTGGTAGAGGGTGCGCCCACTGCCAGGGAGCAGCCTCCTGCAAATCGCTCAGAGGATCAGCATCCTGCAGGCCAAGGACTGGCAAACAAGCAAAACAGAGGTAATGCGGAACTTAAGGCACAGCCTCAAAATCAGGGTACGGCATCTGAAGGCTTTTTCAGCCCACTCAAAAAGTCTTTCAGTCAATTGTTGCTTCCTTCTGCTGAACAAGGGCAGAAAGAAAGTACATCTGAACATTTTAAAATCCATAAGTCTGTGGGGGATGTAAGACAAAACAGTTCATCAAAGGAAGAGCACACGTTTTCTTTCACTGGAAAACTTCCTTTTATCGGCGGGCTGGGTTCTTCAGCAAAGCAGGAACAGAGGAACGAGAAAGGAGGCTTTATTTCATCATTATTTAAATTTTCTTCTGCAGAAAATCTAGCATCTACACAGGACCAAAAAAGTCATCAGGGTTCTTTTCATGAAGGCAGAAACAGTAATTCAGGAAATGCTGTTTCATTAAAATCTAGGTCAGTTCCAAATTTAACAGACAATAAGGAGGAACTTGTACAAAGGCGAAACGTGAATAAAGAAAACCTATCTACTGTCCAGGTAAAGAGAGAAAAACACCAGGAGAGTGCCTCTGTTACCCTTAAGGCCAAAGAAGAGCAGCAGAAAGCTAAGAGTACTCAGGAAGAACCAAGAAATGTAAAAGGAGGACTGATGAAAGAAGGAGCAAATGCAGCAGACTTAAGCAAAGGCTCAGTTGAAGCCACCTCTTCAGCCAAAGGGCCAGAAGCTCCAAGTGCAGATGATACTCAGAAGAAGCATACACCAGGTTTTCTTTCTGGGTTTCTTCACATTTCTTCCAATGAAAACACAGCCAATAATCAGGACTCGACTGCTAAAAGTGAGGGCGATAGCCAGAAAAGCACTTCTCCTGGATTGCTTTCTGGCTTATTTAGGTTTGCCTCAAGTGAAAACTTGTCTGAATGTAAGCAAGAGAAGGCAAAACCAAATTCTCTGAGCTTCATGAAGCTTTTTGATAGAGATGAGGGTTCTAGCTCGGAGACAAAGCCCAGTAATTCAGGAATGGCTTCTGACAGTCAAAGCAGCACCGGAGAAAAGCAGGAATCTTCCAGCTTCTTAAAAAATCTGCTGCCCAAACCAAAGGAGAAACAGGATAACGTGAAAACAGTGGAGTCTTCCACTACTGATCGCTTGTCCAGTGCAAGAGTAAATGCAACAACTGAGCCTCATGTTCCCCACGGTGGGCATCCTGTGCTCCCTGAGGCCCTAAATCTGCACGCCAAGGTACAGGACTTATCTGGAAAGCCTGTAAATAATAGGCATATTCCTCACCAGGATGCAGAATCTAGAGTTCTTCCAGCTCCTTTAAACAAAGGATCAAATGAATCTCTCAATTTGACTAATAAAAGCTATAACCCTACAGAGCAGTACTCAGCTTATCAGGAAACAAGGAGCCATTCTAGCTTTGAATGGGAATATGAAGTGGGGGGACTGGCTGACACTCATGGAATAGCGGTACCAGTTTACTACGTGTTAAACCAGAACTCTGTTCTGCCCCCTCAGTTCTTGGACTGGCCTGAAAATGATGTGGTCGTGAATCTCTGCAAAAAGGATGGGAATGCAAATGTGATGGATTGGCAGACTAATGCCAATTTCGATGGGCAGAGTTTAGATTTAAGTGCGATGTCATATGAGTCATTTGACCAGTTAATGTTTCAAGACATTTGTTTGGAGGAAAATGATGCGTGGGCTGCTAATTCTCTCAGTGAAAGTTACAGTAACTTTCCACCCTTTGAAAGAGATGGCAGTTACTCGTTCGAAGAGTTGCCCATGGATTTGAGCTACTCCTCTGGCTGTGATGGAACGATGTGGACTCTAATTGACCAAGAGACTTTAAGTATGGATGAAAGCTTAATGTACTCATCCTATAGCCGGGAGTATCAGGAGTGGATAATGATGCTTGAGCAGGGTGTGTGGTGGCCATCGGAAGATGGCGATTGTGGATACTACATGTACAGCGACAGCCAGTATGTGTATTCCCTGCTCACTGATCCCACTGGACAGTATGTCTACGTGTGTGCTCCTGAAACTTACTCCTACCTGGACTGCTGGGATTATAATTTCCAGATGGATTCCATTCCAAGAGCTGTGCTAGAAGACAACACAATTGCTGTTTGTGGTTTCAAAGTCCCTCTTGGCAATGAAGATGAGCTGTTTTGGTTTGCTGAAGAAGAGTGTCTAGATGATTATACAACAAATAAACCCTTGGATTTGTCAGTAGCTTTGCAGAGGAGCGACCAGCTAATGAACATGAATTTGGAAACTTTTTCACAAATGTTTGAGGAGTCTATTTATTATCAGAGAGAGCAGCCGTTAGACTTCTCAGGTTATAAACTTCAAAAACTCAAAGTTGATTTCAGACCTGAAAAGGAAACCCTGAACCATTCAGAGGAGCCTCCGTTAACCCTTGATCTCAGAACACATTCCAGGGTGGCTGTCAATAAACCGCTGAGTAAGGAAGTCCACACAAAGGAAGTTGATAAGGCTGTCCCTGTGACAACTTCAGGGAGCGGGTCATCAGGATTCTTTGGATTCCAGCTGTTCCAGTCTACTACTAAAGCTGAAGAAACTGCACCATCTACTGAAAGAGTTACAGAAGCAAAAAAGACTGAGGAAGATAAGAAAACACCAGTGAACAAAGTTAGCTCCTTGTTTTCTGCTTTGGGTGGACTAATTGGAAAGTCTACAAGCCCTGGCTCTGAGACATCAGAAGATTCTACATCAAAGAGAACAGACACACGGTCAATATCATCTGAAAGTAAGGCTGATGTTTTATCACTTACACCAAATAAAAAATTAGACGAAGAACAAGCAGGGCAGAAATTTCCTGTTACATCAGAACCGAGAAGAAATACTGCATCAGAACTTAATTTGGAGGCTGCTAGAAATGAAAAGCCAGAATTACACCAGACTGAAAACATCCATGTCAAAAGACGAGGATTAACAAGATCTCCTTCTATAATGAGCCAAACTGCTGTGGATGGCAGGCCCATACGAGAAGAGAAACCTGTTAAAGCAGCACCAGCTTCCAGGCGTCTTGAAAGGCATGCAACCATTAATGAACCGAGCCAGCCACAGCCAAATCAGAGCCAACCAGCCACTGAGCCTGAGGAGACATTATTTAAAAGTGCTCTAAAATTGTTCAGTCTTGGAGAAGATTCTCCTGCAAGCTCAACTGCCAACAAACCCCAATCTTCTGGATTCTTTGATTTCTTTAAAACACAAGTAAGCAAAGAGCCACAACCATCACCAGAAGTGGAGAAAAGGCAAAGTAATAAACCAGAAGAGGTGAAACGGCCAGACCAGAAGGAAACCTCTGGCATCTCATCTTTATTTGGATCCCTCGGAGATCTCTTCAAAGTGGAGCCTGTGTCTTCTCAACCACCCTCAAGTACTACAACTCTGCCAAAACCCAATAGCAGAACTGTGACTGAGCCGAGACAGAAACCTGAGAACTCTGGGGGTCTTCAGAGTGCCAGTATGCCATGTCTGTCCTCCACCCCTAAGGAAGGGGTGAGAACAGAAGGCACGGACAAGCAGGTCTCTCCTAGCCCCAGGGTGCAAGTGGAACAACAAAGCAAAAAAGCTGTGGAGGAGTCTCCCGAGAGTAAAAAAGTGCCTCCTGGAAACGTTTCACAGAAGCCAATGGGTGTAGGTCCCAGAGTGAGCCAGCTGGGCCAGCCAGCTGGGCAGCAAAGCAGCACACCCATGGTTACACCAAAGCAACAGGGAGGTCGTGTAGGAGACACAGCTAATCAGGCAAAACCAAAGCCAGACCAGACACCCAAAGAGTCGGGTTTCAGTTTGCCATTCAGCTTCTCTGATATCACTGCTCCGAAATCCCAGCCAGCCAGTAAGAGCATATTCTCCTTCTTCACTGGATCAGATGAACCAAAGCCTTCAGCACCTGCTGCTGCTCCTGCTGGTGGGAAGCAACAGGAAACAGAGGGGCTGTTTCATCTGCCCTCCTTCTTCTCCAGTGGTCCTGCTCCCGACAAGAGTGTACCTCAAAGAAGTACTAGTTTTAGCTTCTTCAATTTGACATCCTTTTTGGATGAAAAGCCACAAACTGCTCCAGGACAGGAGAAACCAGCTAAACCAGTGAACTCTAAGCCACCAACTGCTCCTAGACAGGAGAGTAATATAAAACCAGCTAAAACAGTGAACTCTAAGCCACATATGAAGCAAAGTGTTTCCACTGACTCTGGTGTCAAAACCAGCAGTTCTACCAGGCAACAAGATGCAGACAATAAAAAAGAAGTTGATAGTATTATTGCAGCAGTGACTGGCAAACAAACGTCTAATGACCTCATGATCCCAGAAAATAAATCGGAGAAGCTGGCGGTGGAAAATGTAAAAAGTACTGCTGCAGTAGCTGAAGAGAGTGGTTTAGAAAAGCTTCCACAGACCAGTGGAGAGAGTGGCTTAGAAAAGCTTCCACAGGCCAGTGAAGAGAGTGGCTTAGGAAAGCTTCCACAGGCCAGTGGAGAGAGTGGCTTAGAAAAGCTTCCACAGGTCAATGAAGAGAGTGGCTTAGGAAAGCTTCCACAGGCCAGTGGAGAGAGTGGCTTAGAAAAGCTTCCACAGGCCAGTGGAGAGAGTGGCTTAGGAAACCTTCTGCAGACCGAGGACACTGCAGTAACCAATTTGTCTGCTCCTGGTCCTTGCCTTCAGACTTCCACTGTGCAGGAGGGTTCTCAGGACCAGCAGAGTATTTCCCTAGGGGCAGAAGAAGGTGCTTTGGGTAGCACAGAGAAAATGGACAGTGTTGCATTTCCTGCTGATGAAGAGCCTTATTCTTCCAAAGAGCAAACTTCTGAAAAGGTTGATCATAGCGTGGCCTCAGGTGATAAGATGGATTTCCACGGTCTAAATGATGTAAATAGTATGAGTGACATGAAAAATGAAGCGGTCTCTGAAGAAGTACGTGTACAGAATGAGTTGCCAGAACAAAAAGTACCTGTACAAACTGACAGATTACAAGGGGCACAACAGCCACGTGTTCCTCCTAAAATGCCAGAGGCACCTAATTTGCAAAGCAAACCAAAGGAACCTGAGAGTGAGAAATCAGTTCTGGATTCTTCAGTTGAAATGTTTTCAAGTTTCATGACAAAAATGAAACCACCTAAAACATTTTCTGGTTTCTTTTCTCAACCTCAAGCTACTGCACCTCCTCCTGCACAGAAGAGGAGCTCCTCTTTCTTTGGTTTCTCATCCCTCCCAAGTGGCCCAGCACCAAATTTGACAAATGATATATTCGGCATCTTCAAAGGTCCAAAAGAATCTCCAAAAGAGATGCCTCCCAAATCCACCCCTAAACCTCAAAGCACTAGTGTGAAAGATGTCACTGGGTCTGTTCCAGCAAAAGACTCTAGGGAGACAGAAAATACAGCTGCAGCCAGAAAGTCTAAAAGAGATGTCTCTAGCTCTGCGAAGAAGGATGTAGTACCTGTTTCAACAGAAGAGAACGCCACAAAAGAGTCTCCCATGAAAACAGAAACTGAGGAGAAAAAGAGCTTGGAACCCTCTAAAGAGGAACCTTTGAGGGCCACTCCAGAAGTGGGAGTCTCTAGTGAGAATGAAGCCCTGAAGGTTCTGCAGCAGGATAGTGAAGCACAGCCCTCTGAGGTGGTGGATACTCAGCCGTGCCAGTCTGATCTCAGTGGTGCAGTTGATACAGTGCAGGCTGAGGCCACTGACCAGGCTGATGTAGGTACTCCACAACCAGATGTGGGGTCTTCAGGTGCAGCAGAGGAAGAAGCTGCTCCTGCAGACAAGGACGCCACTGACGTCCTTCACACTGGCTCTGCTGATGAGCTCGCACTGGAAATGGAAGCCCACACTAACGAGGCAGACACAAGCCTTTCCCAGTTAGATGAGAGTGCTACACTTGAGTCAGAGCCTGCTGTTACAAGGGATCAGGCCGGTGTTGGCATTGATCAGCAGGACTTGATCAGTAGTAATGATAAAGAACCCACAGCTCCAGCTGATGAGCCCAGTGCTCATCTGCCTCAGCTGAATGAAGAGAAGACAAGTGAGGTAGAACAGCAAACTGCTGAACAGGAGAAACATTTAACAATTGATGAGGTGCCTGCAGAAGGGATTGCTTCCAAATCTGACTTGGAGAAACATTTAACAATTGATAAGACACCTGCAGAAGGGATTGCTTCCAAATCTGACTTGGAGAAACATTTAACAATTGATAAGACACCTGCAGAAGGGATTGCTTCCAAATCTGACTTGGAGAAACATTTAACAATTGATAAGACACCTGCAGAAGAGATTGCTTCCAAATCTGACTTGAAGAAACAGGGTAAAACGAATAATGTCACTCCAGATACAAGCAGTAGTAAACCTGTCTTTGAAATACCGAACATACCCAGTTTGCCAAAATTTGGCTTTATGTCGTCTTCTGATAGTGGAAAACCTTTTGGGTCATTCTTCTCTCAGCAGCCACCTTCTGCTAACAAAGCAGGAACAGATGAGGGCCTCGTGTCCAGTTTTAAGAAACTCTCTATGTCTCTGTTTGAAGGAGGTGGTGAAGAAAAGGTGAGTAAGCCAGAGAGTGCCCAAGGAGCAGTATTTGGGAAAAAACTAGATTTCTCCTTTCCCTGGCAAAAAGACATCAAGGAGACCTCTGCCAAAAAGGAACCACATGTACCACCGCAGGCTTTGTCAAAACCAGATGACAAGGTGTTAGGAACAGTCAGTTCAGAAGAAAACTCAAAATCTGCTGTCTCGGATCAAGTGACTGATGCAAATATAGAAGTAAAGTTGTCTTCAAAGCAGCCTGACGCTGTAGACAATGAACGTTCTGAAGAGCCATCTGCTGCAAGCACTGTTGATGATACATCCAACAAAGAGCTGGAAGAGAAGCTTGACAAAGAGTCAGAAGATCAGCAGAACGTGATTTCAGGTGAACTGCCGCAGAAAGAAGATCAGGCAGAGGAGCATGTGCCAGACAAGCCTGAAGAGAAAGAAACTGGGCTTGATTCTGCTCCTGATGGAGCAGTGCCGCATCCTGACACGCTGGCTCCAGATCTGCATAGCGTGGAACAACTGAATGAGAAAAGGCTAGTTACAAATGAGGCATAATAAATGGGATTTGACCATTTATAATGCAATGGTGCAGCAGTAGACAGTGGCCTTGGTGTCTGATGTTTGTAGCTCAGTCCCAGTCCCTACCTGTTGTCAGTGTTTGTGGTATCACTGGTGGCTGTCACAGACAATATGGCAAACTGCAGTCACTGGTTCTGTACAAGCCTTTAGACCGTTTTCTCACCTTTCCCCACTCCCTTTCTGTAAGTGTAATTGAATTTCCCTTGTTCTTGTAATGTGTCCCACTGAGTGAGATGCTTTTAGTGCTAATTTCATTAGCCTTTCAGAAGTTATAGTCTTTGTTTGTTAATTCTGCTGCATACAATTCACTTTGCTTTCTCGTTTAGTGATAATAATACCGTATCTGCTAAGAAAAAAATAACAGGTAGAATGTATTGGTGGGAAGGAATGTTTCGTTTTCAAAATGCAAGGTAAAGGCTTTTAATTTTAGAGAGAAATTTAACTTACTGGTGATGCATTATAGAACTACTTAGGTTGATTTCACGTTTCTGAAGATACTAAAACGCTTTCAGAAATATCAGTGAAGGTATTCTAATGCTTGATCTTCCTAAAATGGGTGCAAACTTTATTTCATGCAGTTATGAAAGCTGCTGGAGGAAGGTATCAGTATTTCATGAGTCTGTATTCAGTCCTGTGCGTACTAAGTTACAATTGCCCTTAAAAATCAAAACAGAGACTTGCTAAACTTATACATTTCTGTGTAACATAAGTGAAATTGTTCCTCTGATCTGCAACTGACAGAACTTCCTGGCTCCAAATTCTCCTAAGACTGCAAGAGAAAAATATGAGTGTTCTTGAATTCTTGGCCATAGTTTTCCTGACTGCATGAGAAATTTCCATCTGCTGTATTTTGTTTGAGGATTCTAGGAATTCGATCCTGAAAGTGGTGTCTTGAATCACAGAGGTCATACCCCTGTGATGCTGGGGATTATATATAAAATAAATTATTGAGAAAGCTCTACTGGAGTGAGACATGTGGCTTTCATTTGAAAAATCGCTCCACTTCTGTAAAGGGTTGTAAATTGAAGGTCTTGATAGTCTTAATCTTGACTGCAACATATTTTATCATAGACTTTTAATATATAAAAGTAAAGTTAACTTTAAACGTATTTTTTAACAATAGTCATCTTAAATGGTCTTGATAAAGACCCCAGCTGCAGCAAAACTGCAGAAGACAGAAACACTTTCACTCTGAATTGCTGTGTTTCCATTCTTATTCCTGTCTGGTTATTAGAATGTCTTCACTGCAGCTTCTAGCTGATGTATGGTGAAGCAGTAGTTGGTGCAAGAAAGACCAATGTATAGAGCATATATGAGTGTGTGTGTATATATATTTATATATACAAAAAAAGGTATATATGGTCTATATGCTGGTAGACTGTGTATGAAGTGTTTCTATTGCCTACCAAACTTCTGAGGTTCACAAGTCTATATTTAGATAATAATCATAAGAATATAATGTGTAAGTATGACTTCATAACATGCCTTTGCAGTAATATTTAGCATCCTGCTCAGCTTTTTAGATGTGCAGGTTTTGTTGTGTTTTTCCAAGCCACTGTTTTTTCTGACGGTCTTTCTTATTCTCTCATAGTCCTGCTGGCAGTAGTAGATACGGCTCCTCTTGCAATGTCAGCCAGGAAAGCTCTCACCTGAGCGAGCTGGAACACTCCCATGAAAGTGCCCATGGCTCTGAGCACGAAGATGATCACCAGGAAAGGCAGTCGAATCACTCTCACCACAGCTCGGGCAGCTACCAGAAAGATGGTCAGGCGTGGCTCAAGGAGCAAGAGGAGCCTCATGGCAAAGGAGAGAAGGAGAAGGTCTGCAAGACTGAGGAAAAACCTGCAGACCATTCTGCAGCTAAGTTACCTCTGGAACTTGAGCAGCCCAGGGACGTTGATGCAGGAGTCCAGATGAGGTAGGTGAAACTATTACCAAGTTATTTTCAGCTAGTTCAAAGAAGATTCTTCTATTTGCTATTTCCATGGGCAAATAACGTACATTGTTCTTGCAGCCTTCTCTGACGACTGAGTTGATGTTGCTGATGTGTGAAACATCTGTTGTGCAGGACCAGTTACTTACGGGGCATTGGCTAAGCTGAAGCTATGCTTGCCTTGTGTGCAAAGAGGAACACTTGCTAAAACTGTGGTTTTTTTGTGTGTGTAAGGAAGAACACCAGCTAGTGCCTTGGAGCTCATCTACTGGATTTTCTGTTTCTGGTTTGATGAACGTACTCTGGCCCCAAAATAGCTGCTTCCATTGCTCATGTGGGATCAAGTTTATGCTTGAGCAACCGAGCATTACGTGTTTTCATGGTTAGAGCTTCACTAGTTCCATTCTTGTGTAGTAGACTACCACCATTAGAGTTAGTGTTTATGTAGTTGTAGGTTGTAGAATTACAGCATGAATAGACATGTTGCTCTGACTCACTGTGGCAGCTTTTCTTGTCCTTGTACTTTGGTTTTCCAAGCTGTCAACAGTATTGAAAACAGGCTTCAAAAGTATTTCATCTAAGTTTGGGGGAGTAGAGTATTGGATTTTGCACAGGTTTTACAGGAATTTCAAATTTCACTCCTTAAATTGGTGAGTGACATTTTTCCTTGAGGTAATTGAGTCATTGCAGCCCCTGGATGTGGTTATACTTTCATAAGTATGAGGGATTTTTTTTTTTTATCTGGTTGAGTTGGATCCATGGGAAGATGTCTGCCTGTCTGTACCCTTTGGAGGGTACAGCTGGTGTCACTGCGCTTGGATGATAGAATTAACTACAGGAGTTCATGTGTAGGCAAGCCTTACACTAAAGATGAAAAGAGGAAAACAAGACTAGAAAAGTGTTAAACTGTTTTTAAACTCTGATTCACTTTCCTCTTTTCCTTACAGAGCAGCAGGAGTCTTGTCCCAGAATGGCTGGCCTATATTTGTTCACAGGAAAGGTTATTCACATAGTCTATTTCAGGCTAATTTAGGCATCTAACTTGGATGCTCCTGCCTCACTGGCTCCCTTTCTCTCCACCCTCTGGCAGTGCTCTCCTGTCTCCATGGAGTGTGCATGGAACTGAGTTCTGAATGTTGATCCCTAGGGTTGCACCTGAGCTGGACCTGTAGCATGGATGTGTGTTGCTCTCAGCTATGGGGTTTTTTTATGCAGTCAGCAGTGTGGGTGCTCTGCAGGCAGGAAAAGGTGTTTGTTTTCGTGATTTACACCTCAGCAACATAAAAAGCAGGAAAAAGAGGAAGCCCAAGGTATCACAGGGTTAGGGATTGCAAGGTGTGCTGTGGGTCACTGAGGTGGAGCGTTGCTGACAGATCCACACATCCTCCTGAAAAGCCGTAGGAAAGAGTGGAGTGACCAAGGTTCAATGCACGGGGGAAACTCACGGCTCTGACCCCTGTTGCCAGTGTTTCCCCTAAAGCGGAGCTGTAAATCTGTAGCAGGAGGAGTAGGAAGGGGCAGTGGTTAGAAGGGAACTGCAACAGGCATGGGGATATAAAATCTTTGATCTTCCTCTTTGTGCCTGTAATTATGGTATCGTTGTGTTCCATTGGCGTGATGTGGTGTTGTGGACTGCCTTCCTGATGTTCTCACAAACATCATTTTCTTCCTGGGCTTGGATTGTGTACAGCTGATATCTTTCAGCTCATCAGTTTCCAAGGCGGCTCCTGTGTGTAAGGAGACCTCTGCTTTAACTTCTCACTTCCCAGAGCACATGCAGGGCTATGCTGACTGGAGCCTGTTGGTTCCCTCAGCTTCCAGAGCTGAAGCCGTGATTGCACCACGTGGCTGAATCTTTAATGCTACAGGTGTTCTTCATGTAGTGATTGCCTGTTTCTTGCTTTCTAGCTACCAGGGTGACATCGAGCCACCACCGTTTCCTCCAGCAAGAGCCCGTTGGATTAGAGCAATTAGCAAAGTCCGGCTGCAGCTTCAACAGGTAGGATGGAGTATTGCTTTGCTCCTGTTCTGAGCTGCTGTGGCTCAAGCTTTCATTTCTTCTTCATCGTAAGACACCTCTTACAGTTTTACTGTTTTGCAGACAGAAATTTCATCAAATGTGCTGTGTAGGACTGCAGCATGCTGCGATGTTTTTAGAGCTCTCTGATTCTACCAGAGATTTTTAACATCATTGTGGGGAAGGAGAGATGAATATCAGAAAAGATGCAGAAGCTGAGAAACTAGCTCTGGATTTGTAAATAGTAATAATGGTGTCTGGGACTTAAATGGTTTGTTCTAAATTGTTTGAAATGAAGACTTTTTCTCAAGGCAACTTGAGGATAGCTTGTTAGTTTAGTAGGAGTTATCTCTATTATTTGTCGTGTGAAAATGTTCCTTGGGAAACTTTGCATTAAATATTTTTATATATACTTATTGAAAGTGGGTGTATAGTAAGTCTTGGTATTTCCATCTCATGAAAGTAAGATTTAAAAATAAATAGTCTTGATTTGGGAAGTCAAAAGGAAAAGGTTGTGACATTTTCTAAAACAGTATAAACACTCTTGTTTTAGAAAACAGTGTTTAAGAACCAAAAAGTTGGATTTTTTAAAGAAAGTCTTATGGTTTTATCCATCTATATGCCCACAGAAAGCTAACATATGGTGTTCATGTTCCGTAGATGATAAACTTTTGCCTACTACCCCAAGTGCAGAGTTAATATATTTCACTTAGAAATACTACTTTCTTCTATAGATGACTTGTTTTGTTTTTATAAGAGGTTTTACAGTATCTGTCACAATCAGGACTTTCTCTTCTGGATTTTTGCAAATTTTCAAGAAAGTGATTTGTTGTTGTCGTTGCTTTGCATCCTGGGAGGCAAAATATTTTTGCTCTTGTCTTATCTGGATTGTAAATGCTTTTTCATTTAACAATAACTTCACTTCTGAGCAGAAAGGATTTGGATCAAAACTCTCAGTATGACATGGAAAGTGAAGAACATCACTAGTATTTAAGAAGAAATTAACTTCTGCTATGATTTTGTAGAGTACACAAACAAAACAGTTCTGTGCCTTATGGAAAACAAGTGCACAAACAAGGGGCAAGAGATTCAACAACACCTGTCCATGGAACTCTCTCTTCTTCTGAGAGAGTAGAAGGTCCATGAGGTGGTTCAGCATCATTTTGTGATTCTGCTGAGTTGGAAGGAAGACATGCTTTGAGATGATTGTTATTCACACAGTAGTTTAATTTTGATAGCAAAATGTCATTATTTGCTTTGCGTTGACCACTGCTGACAACTATTGATCAAAAATTCCCTTAAATCAAAAAATTTAGGAATTGGAGCTTTCCAGGAGCCTGCTTTGGGGCTTAGCTGCCTTTGCTGTCCAAAGACTTTTCCTTACCTCTGCTCTAGGTCTCTCTTGATCCATAGAAATCCATGTCTCATGATTAGGACAAGGAATACTGGAATAGTAAAGGTCTACTGCAAAAACAGGACAAAGACCCGTTTGTTCTTCTTGGGTTCACTAGATAACCCTTTTTCTTTTAGCCTTTTCTTGCCAGGCACTCTTCAATCAGCCTGGCTTTTTTTTATTTTTAATTTTTATTCTTCTACTCCTTTCTTTGTTTTCCCAGAAGTGCAGTATCCAAAGCTGAATGCAGAAATCCAGCAGAGAGCCTGCTCATGTGCACTACAGAGCAACCAAGACTTTGCTCTCCTTCCTGTGATCCTGATATCCCAAGATATACTGGCTGTCCTGCCGTGATGGTGCTTTTTTATCACAGGCCATCACTGATGCATAGTTAGCCTTTTTACACTTTCCGGAGCTGAGGTTCCTTCTGAGAAAGGGCTTTGTCAGTTGTTGCATAGCCTATATTTGTGTTGGATTACAGCTGCATATGGCTTTGCACTTGTTCTTACAGAATTGTGGGGGTTTTTTTCATTTTGTAGGCACTTTGTTGTCTGTCTCTTCCTTACCTTTTACGTGAACAAATCATTCAAGTTGTCTGTGACAAAGTTGTGTGGTACCCAAGCTGATGGACTGTGTGCTACCGAAGTTGCCTGAGGGATCTTGCTTGATACATTCTTTGAATTTGGCTATCGTGATTATCATTTTTTTACCAGTGTGTTTGCATCTATTTTAAGAGCTTCATCCAGATCACACGGTATAAAACTTCTATTATTCTCTCTCTACCCCTTAGAATAATTTACCTTGTCATAGAAGGAAGTTAAATGCATTTGACACAGTTCTACTCTCGATGAAACCATGCTCACAGTTATTTCTCTCCTTTTTATGTTCTAGAAGATTTGCAAATAATTTGATTATTTGTTCCAGTCTTCAATCCCCAGGGAATTGGGGTGTGTGTTTGTGTGTCAAGTTAGTGCTTTTATAATTATCCAAGGCTTTCTCTTACTATTTTTTAAGCATAAATACTTGCTTTGCTTTTTTCAATCTTCAAGCTCATTGCCTCTTTCTCAAGTTCTTACTGCTTAGTGATTACCAGTGTTGCACCCTAGAACCTGAGGATAAATATTTATCAGAGCCAGCTGACTTAACAGATGGATAAGGTGGTTATTTCTTTCAAATTTGTTTTTCTTTACTGCAGCCTCTTTTTTATAACTTTCTAAACCTTTTTCCTTTAAAAACCCCCCAACAATCCAGAATTAATTCTGTCACCTGGTGACTGCGCTCGTCCTTGTCACTGAAGACCTGAAGCAATTAAGGCATCAAATTTCCAGCCTTCTTAATACCACTTGATGGTATCTCTGTCTTCCTATGAGTGGCGTCCATCCTGTAATTGTCATATTGTGTGTTCATTGCTCGATGTTTAATTTTGTGCTTCAGCTTTTTGATTTTTTTTTTCTGTGCAATCATTCTTGTCCTTAAAAACTTCCTCAGGAAGAGAGTTCAAGCCCTCTTAGAGGGCAGGAGGTTTCTTCACTGGGGCAGATTCTGATTTTTGTCTGGTAATGCTGTTTCATTAGCTGTTAACAGCTTCCTGAACTCCCTGGTCCTTTTAAGCCTCTTTCTCTTGAGTTCTAGACGCTGACTTTCTGAGTTTTCATTAGTTTGTGTTCTTGAATCGCGTAGTGTTTTCTAGCTTGTCTAATTCCTTTCCTTCTAAGGTATCAGGATGACTCTCTCAGTTTCCTCAGATGCATTTGCATCCTCATTTCTCTCTGCGCTTATGCTCAACTCTTACGAAGAGCATCGCTGCTAGTTGCTTTCCGCGCAAGTTGAGTCATCAGCTTGTTCATAGATTTTCTTTTAAAGTCAGTGATACAAACACGGACCGACAGATGAGGAGCAGGATTTTAAAGGTCCGTGTGGTGACAGTCTAACCTGGTGATTTTCTTGGTAGCCAGAAAAGATCGTGTCTCATTTCTCTGGTAATTTCACTGTATTAACGTCTTTCCATCTTCTGTCATTACCTAGGAGCTTTCAAGAGGACTGTCCTTGTTTGTTCCAGCACTTCAGAGCAGGTGGTTGTGTCCTTAGTGTTCAAAGCGATGTCTCTCCAGCACATTGCTGCGTTCCTCTTTCTCCGTGTGCCATAACATTTCATGAATACACATAGAGCTCCACCGCACAGATCTGAGGGGCTGGACTCCTGTCACACAGACTCCTGAAATGATTCTTGCAACCCTTAATTGTTAATGATCTGACTGAAATTTGAAAGAATAAAGAAACAGTCCAAAAAAGAAGAAGACACCCAAGAAGTTTCCATACGTGATGTGATTATAAATCCCCTGAGCAATTCAGCCTCCTACCTGAGGAAAGATTAATATTCATGTGAATAATGTACATGCATCCTACATTCTGACCATGAGTCAGAGAAATGTAGTATTTTAATTAAGACTTGACAGTTACAAAATGGCACAGGAATTTGTAACAGTGCATGTTCTTTGTTGTAGCATGCACGTACGTTTTGTTCTTCACTTCTGCTGTTTTTCTTGTTCTCTTTCTCTGCGAAGAGGAAACTTAATTATGCCAGAATCAACTAGGGTTTTCAGCCCTGCAAGGAATGACTCAATAATCCTCACCTTCACACTTAGAACTTTGACTACAAAGAGGGATTAATTGATAGCTCATCTGCTGCAGTCCCTCAGTGGGAGCTTCTTTTCCAGAAGAACAAACACGTAGCTATTGCACCTTCAACTCGCAGCCCTCAGTAACAGAAGTAGCCTCCAGCTAGGGACATGGCTGTGTGACTTTTAAAATTATACACATTTGAATGTGACTTTTGTGTAACAGAAGAAGAGGCAGACCGGAGAAGAGCAAAAAATTCAGTCAAATCATCAAATTACCTCTCTTACCAACTCTTCCAAGTATATTTAAGTATTAGAAGAGGGTGTGGGATCTAGGATTTTCTCCACTTGCATTGAATTTGTTTACGGGGGAAAAAGTCTTATGCATCACTTTCCTCTTTTATGTCAGCAGATTAAATACATCGATTGACATATTTTTTTTCAAAACCAAAGTAACTGGAGCACTATTTCCTCATTCTTTTTATGATGCCATTTTACACCAATTATTTTGACTTTATAACCTTTGTCTTTCCCTGTTAAATGTCAACAGTCTGTTCTTTTTGACTGATGCGTAATCAGATTACATACTGAGATGGCAGATGTAGTTCATGACAATGGTTTTCTGGAATATGATGATCACCTGCAGCAGCAGGGACTAAAAGGGGTTTTCCTTTAGTCTTACAGGTACCCAGTGATATCCTTAGTCTGATTTTCCCATGCCCTATACCTTCACCTCTCGTCAAGCACCTGCAAATATTTAAGAACCGTGAGGGTCTCACTTTTAAAAGCTCTGGTCCTGGGAGGGTGCGGTGTTGGTGATTTTGTAGTGTGAAGCCCCATTTTGATTTTGAGAAAGCAAGCTGTTGGTGCAATGCACCACTATTCCCTTCATGAGCAACAGTGGGATGCCCTAAGAGTCCTTGCTGGACTTAAACGCATGGTGAAGAGACCAGCAGGGTTTGGTGCCAGTTTTGGTTGCAACTTTGATTGTAAGTCACCTGCCTGTCCCTGTGTGATTGAAATCAGCCCCCACATGTGAACCCAGGCCCTCTGACAGTAAAACCATGTACTGTGTGCACCAGCTCACTTGGCTAGTGGAGAACAAACTGCTTTGAGCCAGTCACCAAAAGACTGGAAGCTGTCCCTTTCCACCTCTCATGGACTTTACAGTCCATGCGATAGTTTACTTTTGGCATTTTATTTCCCTTAAGCTTTGTTGCCTAGGTGTCTCTTTATCAGTCCCGTGAAGATGAGTAAGCTCTGCATTTTCAAAGCCTCCCACACAGTGGCAAAGAAGCAAACTGAAGCACTGTGACTCTAACAGAGAGTTACTAGAAACTTCTCTTCATACAGAAAAAGTACATCTCCAGTTAAATGTCCTCCTTCTTTTCTATGTAATTATTTATAGAGGTTATTTTAACCTCCACCAAAATACCAGCATTCCTGATCAAGTGTCCTAGGGATCAGTGTTGGTGGGGATCTGTAGAACATTCTTGTGGTCATGAATTTTCTCTTCCTACACTCGGGTGAAGATCATGTTGGTCAGCCACGAACCGAGGGTTGCTGCCAGCTGTACTGCAGACTGTCTGGTGTTAGGTGGCTGTGGTAGTCAAATCCTTTCTGCAAATGCAGCTTTCAGATCTCTTAGGGATTGCACAACCATAGTTATTCACGAAGCATTCAGATACAAAAGTAGCAGAGACTGTCTCCCCATGCCATGATCATGGTTCTCTCTGTTGCATCTGAGTTTGAAGGCTGGCAAGTCTTGTGAGACTTTCCAAAGCCCTTTGTGCCTTTCCCGAGGCAGCTTTTAGTGTGGGGTGATTCCCTGGTGTTTGAACAACTTGTGTCTGTTGTTGCCTCTCTGTCAGGGAAGGTTCAGCTGAGACACTGCGCTCAGATGAGGGAAAGCTTCTTTCTTCTCCAAGTGTCTTAAATAAAATACCTGCACATTCACATCTGTTTGGGATAAAAGCCATTTTTATTTATCCTTTCTGAGATTCCCTGAGACCTACTATGACTTTTTAATGTGCTTTACAATGAATGTTATGTTAGAACAGAGTGATAATTATTTGTATGTACCCACCAGAAAATAGTGTTCATTAGCTGCTGTTGTGATTTTTGAGGAGCTGTTTGATGACCTTACCTCCAGTGGAAAAGATCAGCAGCCTTTCCCCTTTTAGAGTAGGTAAGAGAAATGCTCTCTCGTGAAGCAACGTGCAATGTTTTCCTTAATGCCCGCAGCAGCTTGGAGCCTGCTCAGTTTCTAACAGGACTTTCTGAAAGCTTCTCTGAACGTATCAATATATTGACACTCATATCTGCTAAAAGCCAGTTTTGGTGTTGATTATCTGTATCCCCTGGCACACTGGGCATCTTTCCCCTTCAGTTTTCTCCATATCTTCTTGTTGCTGGTTAGAAAAAAATCCCAAACAAATTCAGGGGGTTTTGCTCCTCTAGACTTGTATCGTAAACTGTACATGTCTGTAAGTCAAAATTGGTTTGAAGCCTTTAAATAGGAATCCAAGATTAGTTTGCTTTTCTTCCAAAGCTTATTCCGTTGATTTCTTTAAAAAGAAGGGGAAGGTGTTTGTGCAGCATCAGAGATATGGTTTGCACACATGATGTGTTCCACAATCAGGTGCATCTCTTTCTTTGTGCCAGTACTGCACATTACGTTCAAGTAATCCAGTTTGGCTGAACTCTGCGCTTCTCTAAGATCATAATGACAGCACTGGTTGTGAATAGACTGACATTATACCTATTGATTTTTTTAAGGCAGGTATGTTTAGAGTAAGGAATAGGACTCTTGCTCCTTATCTAAGCTGAGCAATAGTGGGATTTTAACCTAGGTTTCCCATGGTTTAGAAAAGTGACTGCTGAAATGACTCCTCCAGGGAATGACTCTTCTCTGTGCTCCCTCAACAGTTTGGACATCTTAGACCAGAGAAATAGTCTCATTCAAATGCATTCTGATCTTGATGTTTTCTGAAGGAAAAGGTATCTTAGTCACCTTCCTTCCTCTCCATGCAAGTGTACCTCTGCTGATCAGAGAGCAAGATGTGGGTGGCAGAAGTGAGCTGGTGATGTGGACAGATGACCTGTGTCTTGTACAACTCCTAGATTCTTGATTAGACTGTGTATCCATGATTTCTGCCTTTTTTTCTCTGGCAACATTTCTCGTAGGCTATCTGGTCACAGAAGTTTCTGTGGTGGTTATGTCCAGAAGTGACCTGAGAGTTGCAGGCTGGAGGAAATATCTGTGTGCACATAGCTTATCCTTCTGAACTGGGATGAACTACAGTAGGCTCTTTTCCCTTTTCTGATGCTGCCCAGCTTGCATTCACACTTGTATCAAGACTCTTCCAAAAAACCTTCTTGACCAAGTGATTGTCATCTCTCAGGACCTGCTGCAGTGGTGAAGCTTTCAGTAAAAATGAAACCTGGATCTGTATGAAGAATGGACCAAGTCCTCTCAGTAGTATATACTAAAGGCTGTAGGAGAACGCTTGAAGTGTTTGAGCTGAGACAACCATTGCCACCTTATGCAAAGCTCCCCTCTTTGCACCTCGTTTTGGGGATGTAATGGCAGACAGAATTACAGGAAGTGCGCTCTGGTGATAGAGGTTGTGTCTGCTTTGGAGTGGGGCACAGAAGGCTGCGGTGTCCTGATCACCTCGACACGACACTTATTCGTGGTGCTCATCAGGAAAAATTGTGAGAGTTTCATCTGACACTGGAGTAAGCCAATTGCTTCTGCTCAAAATAGGGGTGCAATGGGAGAGGTGGGTGGGGGGACTCCTACCTGCCACATACGCAGCCCTTAAAAATAGCATTGGCTGTTGGGAGAGCCAGACTTCACACTCTTATTTTTAAGGATCTGTGTGGGAGGAGGGGATATTTCCCAGTGCTGTGTATTACTGAAGCAATCTGTACAAGAAATGCTGCACCAGAGAGATAGCAGTGGGCTTCAGCTTACGAAGCACAAGAGTTGAGGAAAAGATGAGCTAACCAGCACTGGCTGAGAGCATCATAAACGAAGCAATAACTATTCGTGCAATGTTAGCAAATGCATTGAATAATAACATAACTTCAGAGGAAAAGCCAGACGGTCAGAAGAAAGGGGCTAGGATTATTCAATTTTTTCTTTTAGTATTGCTTTTCTTTCAGTTGTTTCTTGTTTTCCAAGCTGTGTTGTTACACAACTTGTTTAGATGTAGGGCAGGGTTGCCTTGCATGCTTCTGAGCTAATTTTTGGAGTCATGTAAGGAAGGGTTGTGTAACTGGAGTCTTCCAGTGCTGTGCATGCAGATTCAAGTAAGGTGATTGCTTTGTTTTTCCCCCATTGTAAAAGTGGTATTTAGAAATCAAACAGCTGATAATATTGCATAATACAATGCCTGAAGACATCAGTACTCCAGTTCCGCATGGTGCTACAGAGTATGTAAAACAGTATCATAGAATCGTAGGATGGCTCGGATTGGAAGGGACCTTAAAGATGACCTAGTTCCAACCCCTCTGCCATGGGCAGGGACACCTTCCACTAGAACAGG
>VZTA01026977.1:0-17529 GCA_013398855.1 Mohoua ochrocephala
TTTATTCCTTCATATTATTAATAGCTCAGAGGAACTGTTGTGTCGTGTCCACTGCTACAATGCCAGATTACAACAGATGTATTTTCATGTGGTAGAAAAAAGAGAAAGACCAGTAGAAAAAACCACCAGTATTAGATATGTCATCACCCTTTGTAGAGGGGGGCAGACCAACTCCTTCTAACCCCAAAACACTAGGCTATTTATATGTTCTGTGGTGATGTTTGCTCCAGCTAATAACACCTTAGTTGGAGGAGAAAGAACCTCTTTCAGAAGCAGAAATACTATGAGGCTTGTGTTGGGCTTACTATATCATGTCCATTATCACCCATCACAAAGTATTAGCATGTGTTCGTTCTCTCAACAAGCCCTGTATTTTCAGACCCAAAGACTTTACCTCAAGATCCTTTACTTAAGCCAACAGGGTTTAACTGAATATGTCCAAATAGCATTTGTTGATTTAACCCCCTAAGAAATCAGCTCAGTAGGTTTAAATGCAGTGAAAGAAACATATTTTCCAAGAAGAAACTTCATTCTCAGCAAGATAGTTTAGCTTACATAGCACTGCAAAGCAAAAACTTGTGGGGAAAAAAGCACAAAAAACAAACAAACAAACAAAAAAAAAACAACAAACCCTTTAACTTTTGTTTTTTTCCAACCGTATGTCAAATCAATAGTCCTTCTGTGGAATTAATTTACTTTGTGCCCAGGTAGACAAAATTTAAAATTTAATCAATACAAAAGAAAACTTGTTTGATACATCTGGAGTGATAATGACCAATGAGTTTGCTTTTCGGCCTCTTTTTTTCCCAGAGAATCATTATTTTGTGCCCAAAGAGCTATAACAATAAGACTAATAATAAATAGAAAGCTGTCCTACCCATACCAGAGACACGCCTTCCAGGCAGAGTTCAGTGGCAGAGCAGCATTCTAAAAAAAAAAAAAGAAAAATAGAAAATAAATTATGGAAAGGCCCCAGAGTACATCTTTGCTGTGAGCACTCCTCTGATAAAATGTTATTTAATTACATTCCAGTAAAAAAGAGAGGCATATTTAGGAGCTAATGGCACCGTATTATTTACTGAAAGGAACACATAATTTTCCTGCAAGCACTAAAATAAAAAGAGAGAGCAACTATTCAGAAAAGGGCAATCCAAATTTTCCACCCTCACTCAGCCGTTCAACCACTGATCTACTTCAATATGAATTTCATTTCAAGTTTTTCTTCATTGCAGGAATCTATACCCACCTCTATCTTAACAGCCCTCGCAATGGAAAAGCTCCTGTAATATGGGCAATCCTCACACTTGGGCTACTCTAAATGAAGGAAGGTATCCAAAGTACTCTGGTGCTCACAAAGAAACTCACCATATTAGTATTGTGTTTTCCACAAAAAGATGAGGATTCGGATACAAAACAGTGGCACAATTGTTGTCACTGTCACAAGCAAAAAGGCATTCTCACAGGTAAGTTTATACTTCAGTGTGAAGACAAGACAAAAGGTTCCATATCTGTACAAGGCATCTATAAACATCTTCATCACCGAAAGAGGGAAAGGTATAATGGGAAAATAAATAGTTAAATTTTTGACAGGCTATTCATGGTACATGACAGCTGTGGTTGTAAATGACAACACATTTTAATCAGGCTTCTTTAATAGCATAGGAAATACTCAGCATATAAACCTACATGTATATAATATAATTAATCATTAATAATTACTCAACTGATATTCTATCTATATAATACATATAGGGTACAAGAACATACAAAATTATAAGTATTATGTGTATATATGTTCCAGGTATATGTACCCATATTATACATCTGTGCCATGCAAATGTGTGGAGCACTCTCAAATTTTAGGATGGGATGGATCTGCCTCATCTAACTTCAGGTATCTATGAACTAGTCGTCCACAACTCAGCTACTTACTCTTGGCTCCCTGTGTAATCAGCAAAGGGAAAGAACAACTATTAGCAACCGAGTCCTCTGCATTTAATTCCACTTCACACAAATGTATAGCTGAGGTAACAGTACTTCCATAATTAGACTGGAGTAACATTAATTCACACCACTAGCCCTCCCTCCTCCATGATTTCCCACCCTAGCCTTTGGTTTCCAAGTTCAACTATCTGACACAGAGCAATTAAATCAGAATCAAATGCTGATCAACAGCAAGTTCATGAGTGTGACATTAGCCATATTTTGTCTCTGCAGATCTAGGAAATATACAGGCCTTTCTTCCATATGGAAAGTTTTAGGAACAGTTAAACACAAAAACATCGACCACATTCAGTATCTTGACTGATAAATAACGCCACTGTAAGTGACAACATGAATTATTTTTATGTGTTTATATTCTGCTCCATATTTTTGATGACCTGAGTGGAATTAACATGCTTCTTTTAAGAAGGTTTAGTCATTTTGCCATTATTTTTATTTGAATAAAATTTTCCAGTTACTACAGTCATAAAATCTCAAAGTTACTTCCCATTTTTCTTCACAACCTCTTACAAGTCATTAAAAGTTTCTGAAAGTAATTTTTTGAAGTATGGCAAGCCTCTGGGAAGCTACTGTTTCGAAGATCATAGTAAGCAGTGTATCATTATGAAGGATTTCATCTCCCAGAATGCTGATTCTCTAAGATGATCAATAGCTGATTCCTCCTGCATCTTCTTGTTATTTTCTTCAATAAACAATCCCTCAGTTTTTAGCATTTTTATATTCTTTTTTTTTTTCTTGTTCACATCTGTAAAACTCTCTCAATATTCCTCTCTCCAGACAAAATTATTAAAATTGTTAGACAGGACAGGCACTTGCTCTAGAGACTCAAAATTTACTCTTAGAGCAGAAAGCCTTGAGCGTTTAGACCCTACATGTGTGCCCTGCTGAAGCACAGTCCCACAGCAGAGATGCAGGTATTCACAGGTGCACTACCTCATGCTGACTGGGAATCCTCTAATGTATTCTAAGCTACTCTTACCTACCCTGTACGGACCAGACACTCCAAAAGACCTGGGAAGTACATTTTAGGGAGTGGCAGCATCCTTGTGATCGATTGGCTAAACTAGGTCCTAATTCCTGTGAAGAACTGCAATGGAATAGGAAGCCTCCTTCCCTCAGGGAGAAAGAATTCAGTCTTCGTAGCACAAAACAAAGCTGTAAGAGATCTGTATCTGAATAAACCACATGGATTCACATAGAAGACAGTCAACTACTTAGAGGAGCTCAGCTTACAGCAAAGCAACCCGCAAATTAAAACATAAGTAAAGATTATCTGTCGCAATGCTATGCTCTCCACAGCTGAATGACCATGAAGGAAATTACTTAATGTATAAACAAAACTCATATATAATAGCTGAATGCCCATCTGGAATGGCTACTAAGTGGCTGGTCTGGAATTACTATGCAAAAAAATCAGGCAAAGCCAAGATGATGAAAAATAGGGTGCATTTCTTTGATTAACAGACACAGACGAGGATAGAATAGAAAATTAGGACTGTTATTATTTTAAAAGTGTATAAACAACCCACACAAATGAACCTACTTAAGTCTACCATTAAAAAGTTCTGTAGTGGTTTTGTAGTGCTTCCATGTGTACAGAAGAAAAGGATTCATTTTATTGAGGAGGTTTGTTCAATAAGAGGTTTTTTATTAGAGAAGCATCAAAAAATAACTTTGGGAAGAAACATTCTTCCCTGAGATCACTACATCAGGGAATGGACATCAGGAGAGGTATCCTCAAATAGGGACACTGGCATAACCCTTCCAAGTTCTCTAGTCTGAAATTCTTCACAAAAAATATAGTCAAGTAATGCCAGAAGATTTCTCTCACCATCCTATAGAAATTATCCAAAAGTCAGCTCTAGAGAAGTAGTCATCCCATTTTAGTAACACCCAGGAACTGTCAACTCCTCCCCTGAACCACAGCGTGAAAAGCACTGTATGAAAAAAACTGTTTTATTTCAGTATTATATTCTAGCTAGTATGGGAGTTCAAGAACGTGAATTTTGTCAAATATCTGCTTAAAGTTATTGAACGTGAACAATTTTAAAAATGTGTGAGTTCCTATGGATGAGAACTTAGAAACCCTAAGATCATTAGAGAAGAACATTCTTAAAATACTACTGTTCCTAAAAGTACGTAAGAAAACTTTCTAACTCTGCAGACTGACTCTGAAGCTCAAGGAGTCTAAGATAACAAAATTTAAAATTTAGGAAAATCTATTTCATCATTTATTTACATAATCACAAGCAAATCTAGCTCACAGCAAATGGAAAATTGCAGAAGGTTTCTAATGAGTGAAGCTTTACTCTATTTATGTAGAGGAACATATGGTTCCAGAAAAACTGGAACAGAAAAAATCTGAGTGCTCTAATGATGGGGTTGTTAACACAATTGTTATTTAAGCACTCTGGCATTTCCCTTTCTTCAATTTCCTAAAACCTTGCCAAGTGTTAACCATTTTCACTGCAATGCAGGGATCCTCCAGGCCATCATGGAATTGTCATAACTGCGAGGTCATCCTTTCTCTTCCTGCTATTCCCTGCTTTGTCAACTATCATCTTCCACATTGCTCAATAAATGAGACAGTAGTTTGACAGACAACAGCTTTGTTTGCAAAAGAATCCTAATTAAGCCTTGCAGAAGCCTTTCTTCTGCACAGAAAGAAACATTCTGTGGAAAATAATATTGAACCATATAATCAAGTCCGTAATAACAACATCTCCTAACTTTTATAAAAGTAATATATTCTTTCCAACATCATTTTTAGGTATCATTTTTAACATCTTACTGAGTATTATTTTGCAAACAAAATGGGCATCGCTACCTTAAAAAATAAGTTGAAAAATACTTCTAATATGCAGCTGCAGAAAACCAGTTTTGAAATGTATTTGGAGAATACAATAATCAATAATTCCTGTTTAGCTCCACCCCTACTCATTACATCTCCAACAAACTGCTAATGTTCATTTGGTTGGTTGTGGCAGTGACCCAGACTAGCTCGGGAGATTCGGAATGGGTTAATTTCACTGCGCCTGAATCTGCCTCTGAGGACAGGTTCAAAGAAGAGTCCACAGCATAAAAATTCTTAACCCCTGAGATCACCTGCGCCTGCCCCCTCTCTTTGTTTCAGAGGTTCAGGGCTCTCTCACAGGACAGCGTGTTTCAAGATTACCTTTAGCTGTACTGTCATTTGTTAACCTAGGTTTGTTCCTCCCCTGAGATGTTCCTATTAGCTCACTGTTACGTGTGTCACCTTTTGATTGGCTACCTCACTCACTTTGTGACCCTATAAAAACATATAACCAAAGAGTCAAGGGGTCTTTCTGTGAGCTCCCCTTCAAGAAAATAAACTTGGACTAAAGCTACAGAAATTCCAACTCTTTCCTCCTTGTCTTTGCTCCTGCCATATGCACAAGCCGAGAGACTGCTTGTTGCAAACAGCTTCGGGCCAGAAGTGATCTTACCTCGACCAGACGCCGCTATCCCCTGAGGGTGGTCACCTCTGGGCAGAACGGCCAAGCCAGAGCCAGGCAGCACGACAGTTGGTAGCCTTTGTGTATTCCCAATGGTACTTTGGGGATTTTCCAAAGTTCCCTACTTTGCTTTTTCAGGGTCAAAAGTCCAATAAGAAACTAGAGCTTTTCAGCAGATTGTTTCCTATATCCTAACTCTTCTCTTCATACTAGCTATGTCTAAGAGAGAAAATGACCCAGTTGTTCAGTGGCTTGACTTCCCACCTTTTTGGGAAAATCCAGCTTGCAGCAACCAACTGAACACTTCCAGTACAGTTCTAGTACTGTTATGACAGTGCTGGGGGCTGCTGTGGGATCCCCACTCCCAGGTACAGCAGGAAGCAAGCCAGCAAAGAGCACTGAGCACAGTACCAACAGACCTGGGTGAGATGGAGTGCATACCCCGTCCTTAGAGATTCTGGCACGCAGTTCAGAGAGTCAGGGAAGTCAGTTTCCTTCTTGTTAAACCATCATGAAATAATTTCTAAACAGCACTTCTTGGCTGTTATGGAAATGTTACATGGACAAATGTTATATGTCCAAATCATATCGCAGCCAGGAAGATATATTTCCAATATCTGTGCTGTGCATTTTCGTATCTCCAGGGCTTCTTACAAGTATTAGAATGATTAATCACTTTATTTTCCTTTTTATGAACAGAAAGTTAACTCCATGCAATTGACAATTCTTTATATCTGTTCTCTTAATGCTGCCAAACTTTTCTATAGAGTGAGACCATCAGCAGCCACTTTAAACCTTGCAAAAAAATGTACTATTGATATACAGAAAAGTTCTGATTAAGGATATTTCAAAAGTATCCCTTTGCAAAGAAGAGAACACTTTCAGACCTTGTTTAACAAAGTAAGTTCATAGAAAACAGCATAATAGTCTTTCTGCTTGTCATGTTAATAAATTTTTAGATAGTACAATTTTTTAAATTATTTCAGTAAAACCTGCAAGATTGTACCTAACTTACAAGATCAGGTTTTGTGTTTTAAACAAAGTTGATCTGGAATATTTTTCAGAAAGGAAGAGGGCAAACAGATGCATTCTAAGAGACTACAGGTCATCAAGGTTAGGTCTTCTTTGGTCTGCTGAGACCCAACAAAATTGCCTTCTCATGTAATCAGTAAGTACTACCTTTTCAACAAGGCTATGGGGTTTCTTACTAAAGTCTGAACCCCTTCATATGAAGTTTTCTTACATTGCTGGTTAGAGATTGCCTGTGTAGGAGAGCAAATATTTTAAGACGTGAGGAAACACGAAGAGGTATTTTTAACTTGTGCAGTCTCCTCTGTAGTACTTAGGAGATGCTGTCTTTGCTGTTGGACTAAGAAAGTGGATCTTCCCCAGCCTGCATGGAGAGCACTAGTTCTTGGACATGATTCTCTCCTCCCTCCAACTTCTGAAGCCAGGGGCTAAGTTCTGCATCACAGTTTGTTTTGGGTGATTCCTCCTATCTAATCCTATGGTTCACATAGCCAGAGAAGTTTTCATAAAATCCTACAGGTAAACAGAGATAGTTCATTCTATCTCACGATTCTCCTCGCTATATTAGAAGATATGTGGTTGTACACTGGTGAAATATCTAAGAAGGAACCACCAAGGCATAAGTTTCAGCTTCATTTGATGTGCCAGATGCCTGTAAGAGGAAACTAGTCCTACAAAAAGTACCTGCTCTGTTGGTCTGAGGGTGAAGACTGAAACTGGTGATCTTAACTATACCACACCTCAGCATGAGTTAAAAACAATTGTTCACATTGCTCAGTACTACCCGATAAAAAAAGTGTTGTTCATTTAATCTCACAACCAGAAAACTGAAGAATTTAACTCATGATTCAGTTTCACCTCGTCAGTTCCGCTCCAGGTAAATATTCATCATGGTAAAAACAGAGTAAAATACACATTGGCCATTGTGTTAGAGTACCTGAATGTGGGCTATGTGTCAGCAATGCTCTGCCACGGTGTCCGTTCCCATGGAAAGTGTTTACTGAAATAACAGTGACGACTGTAACAAAAGTTCTCTCATATCACAACACAGAGTACATTTTAAGTCTGTCTCCAGCAAAGCAACCTGCAGCAAAGGAAGGGGAAGGAAAAGAAGGAAAATAAATATAACTTCAGGCAGCAGATCTCTCCCAAGCAAAGCCCTCCCCCCACTCCCCCCATCCCCCACATGAAATGACTCAGGGACATGAGAAGACAGAGTGAACTGATGGCATTGCAAGTCCTACAAATGACAGGCATTCAGGAACTCTCCCCACATCCCTGACTAACTGTGCACTGTGAACTGTATCCATGCCAGGGATCCCCCACAGACCTCCCAAAACATTTGTAACACACATGGATCACACCTTCGATATTTGTGATATCAAAGGAACAACACCTTTGCTAACACCAAAGCATCCCCTGAGGAAGTGTTTGGTGAAAGGCATTCCCATTTGCACCAGTGGGATTAAAGCAGAGGGGCTTGTGCTTTGCCCCTTCTGAGCCTCCAATGGTCTCCTGCCTTCATTCCCCCGTCCCAAGATGTTGCAGCAGCCCCAGAAACACAGAATGGCTGTTGCTAGGAGAAGGACGTGAGCTCTGTTCTGAGCTTGAAAGACTGACTAAAACCACAGCAGCTGAAGCTTTCTTTTTACACCTGGCAAGGGAAATGGAAACTCAGTGGAAGGAAACTTTGGCACAAGCAGCCGAAAAGCACTAATGTCAACATTCCATGCTCCAACTCTGCAATCCCTGCTGCATGTTTACATTTAATATTATATTAGGAAAGAGACTTCGTCCTCACCCAGAGATCTCTCTGCATACTCTTATAAAACACTCCTGAATTGCAGAGGTATGAAGCCCACTCACAATTAAGGAAATAGTAATTTCTTAGAACTACATTTTTGCACAAACAGCAGAACAACAGTTGAGGAACATACTCTGCTCTCTGAAGAAGATCTGATGCATCTTAAAAGAAGAGACTATTTGTCTGTACTGGAGTAAGACATTGGCCAGAGGCCAAGGATATTTCACTCTCATTACAGTGGTATTTGGCACAGAAACACTCATGAAAACAATGTCAATATGTAAGAAGTACAACATTTTCTGATGATTAAAAAAGCTGAAGAAAGCTTCAAGAACTTCCAATGAAGCAACAAGCAACAAAGAAATGTTAAATGAAAAAGAAACATACGTAGGAAAATGGACTAGAAAAGGACAGAGGACACAGAAAAGGGAAATGGAAAATAAGAGCCCAAAAGAAGTGAAATTCATCCCACCTAATTTCAGGTGCTCACCACGTACATGTCCACACTTGTCCTCTACAGTCAAGGCAGAGGTGGTCATAGTCCCACTAAGGCTACCTAGGGTTTCTTCCACCTGGCCAACATGGGAGTCCACTTTGGTGTGAGACAAACTACACAAAAATTTCACTCACAACACTGGCCACATCTCCACAGCTGAGAATGCTGGACCTGTTCAGGGACCAGCACAGTATCTTATTGCTCATCCTAATGCAAAGGTTAATTCTGAAATTTTTTCTTTCTATCCCAAGAACAAAGATGTAGATATCAGACTACAAGCCCCAAAGTCATCACTAAGAGCACACTTTCCTTCAATTATTCTCTGAAAAACTTTCAAAATATACCTGCTATTTTTGATAATTTCTCAGATGATGAAAGCATAATACATTTTTTTGTCATTTCAGCGTGTACTGAAATGAAAAGAATGTAAAAAATATAATTAATTAAAATCCACATCTCATCTAAATAAACTATCCTAAATCACTCTGCCACTTTTCTTTCATATTTAGGAATGCGTCTACATTGTGCAATGCAGCACTGTGCAAAGACATTTGGATTAGTTATAAACCTGTATGCCTGTGCAGCATAGTACCACACACTCCCAAGGTGCTGGAAGCAGGAGAGATGAGATACTGCTGCACTCTGCCTGGGGTACATCCTCAACAGAATTTATCAATCAACTCAAATGGAGCATTGTCTTAGAGCAGCTGACTTTCTTCAGGCTCTATATGAAATGGTTTAAATAAGCTTGGGTTCATGAACTCATGAAGCATTTGGTATGGACCCTAACTTTCAGCAAAATAAAATGGAGTGTTACATCTTATTCTAACCACTTTTACTTCGTAGTGCTGTAATATTACCTTCTTTCCATTCCTGACTAGATGCTGCTCTTGCTGCAGCGTGTGAATAACAACTGGACGATTGTTCTCCACATTGGAGAAACACCTAATTCTAAGTTGTTATTCTAATAAAGAAGTTCTCCTTTATCCAAGGAATCCTCCATCATCCATTTACTGACAGATTCCTCTGTGTCACCAGGAGGGCCAGAGAGGGCAGTGTCTCAGTAAAAACCTGCTCAGTGCAACACGGCAGTCAGCACTACGGATTTTCAACATTAAAAGCTAGGTGAAATTGAACATTTCAAGAATTCTTCCCTCCAAAAATTCACATTGTCTAAAACAGTAGTGCTGTTGGCAATTTCAACAAAATTTTTGATTTTTCTTTCCAGCTCTGGAGAGCCAAACCAAAAAGGTAAAAGTTGTTTGGGATTTTTTTGGAAGCGAAACTTCCAATTTCAAACAACTGTTTCAAGTATATATTGTTCTGAAATAGTCTATTTTGTTCTAAATAAAGTCAGAATGACCCATTTTAGACATTATTTATTCAAATAAAATACTTATTTTAATTCTCTAAAGCTATCTGATACTCAGAGTTTCCATAACAACTTGAAAGGAAGATGAAATGTCAGCATTTCCCTAATACTGAATGCATTGTTTTCCCAGTCCACTGAGTTCAGCACAGCTAACCAAAACCAGTTCTTTCTATGCAAAGATCAGGTCCTTTAAACAATAAGGATGATGATCTCCCCCCTGCTAATTCCAAAGAAAACAGCTCAGAAAAATTACTGTAAATAATTTTTAATAAGGTACAGGGAGCAGGCAAGACAGCCAGAACCAGAATGCCAAATGGCTGAGTCTCCTTTAATCTGTGTTACCCAAAAGACCAAGGAATGGCTCCTTTTGCAAGTCCTGGAATAAACATAAATTTGCCCGTGTACTGGACTTGTACCACTGAATCACACAATAGACATGATTAGAATAGAATCCACAAAAAAAGAAGGTAGGGAATGCTGTTCCTCTTCCTGTTCAATCTGTTCCAAAAGTATCCATGAAGTTTCCTGATGGTTCCAACTATATATTTTATTAGCAAAACTAAACTCTGTTCTCATATGTGAGATCAAAAGGGATTGCTAGAGTTCTTGAGTTGAGTCCCCCATCGTCACAGACAGGCATGCTATGGATAAGGCTCAGAAGAAACTGCACTTTCTAGAACTTCGATCTTCCTCATAACATTTTTATAGACTTTTTTCTGGAAAAAAACACCCCAAACCACCCCAATGAACAAATCAAGCAAACAAACAAAAATACCGCCAAAGATCAATTAGAGACGACTGGCTCTTAAATATATCTTAAGCTTCCCTTTCTGAGTCCCACAAGGCAAGAGAAACTTTTGGCCCGCAATAAAATGGGATTAAGATGATTTGGCAGTTATTTCTTCATCATCTACATCAAATCAGATTGTCTTAGAGACTGTCGTGTACCATGAAAGAATTTCTGGAACATCACATACAGCTTGTTCCACCCTCCCACTGCTAGACAGCCTGTAAGAAAAAGCGTGCTGACCAAAAACTTAAACAACAATCAATATAACTACTGCCATCCTTTGGAGCTGATCTCTCCTTTTTGAACTTAGACAGCTCTGGCAATGGCACAGAGGGTAAAATCATTTATGTGCTGTACTCCTGGTGCACATCATGAAGGGAGACAGAGGAAAAGCAAGAACGGGGTTGCCAATTCACCAGCCACTGCAGTTACCCACTCTTCCCCATCTGTGCTGGGCTGAGAAAACGGGGCTGAACGGCCAACTCCATGCAGGCATTAGATACAAGACACGAGTCGCTTC
The DNA here is from genome assembly GCA_013398855.1 of Mohoua ochrocephala. NCBI lineage: Eukaryota > Metazoa > Chordata > Aves > Passeriformes > Acanthizidae > Mohoua > Mohoua ochrocephala. The sequence continues at coordinate 11,492 of VZTA01026977.1, forward strand.
TATAAGCTGGTCACTCCTCAAATCTGAGGACCCCCACTGTGAGATGGAAAATGGAACTTATCAGCTTTGGGAAATGATATATATATATATATATATAAATCTAAATAAATAAATGGGAAGAAGTTCCATTAATATGTTTTAAAATGCCACTGTGAAGCATCATTACACACTGCATTTCAACTGCACCTGCAGCAACACTGAAAGAAAACTAACATCAAATTGAAAATAAAGGCAGTTGATTCATGTGAGAACATGAAAAAACATGTTAGAAAATCATTAAAAAATATGCGCAGACCAAATATTTCACTGCCTCCTTGAAACATATTTTTGCAGCAGTTTGATATTAAGCTTCTTTAATTAGTGGCTACGAAGCTATCTTTCAGAAAAAGTACAGAGATGCACATTGCAGAATCTTCCTTTCCAACTGAAAATGCCAGCTGTGAACACAAATCTTTTGTTCTCCAAGTTCCCGTCATGTAACCCTAGTACGTCGAAATAAAAAGTGACAGTGCCACCTGACAAACAGTGAGAATGAAGGATGTTTTCAGCCTCTCCGGCTGTCAGTCAGAACACGGAGCAGCACAGTTTATTAATAAAATTGCTTCATCCAGAGCCAGGCTCTGACTACTGGGTGGGAGTCTTTGCAAGTAACACTAACACAGTGAATCTAGGAACCTAAATGCAGTTCATTGTCTGTACTTGTTAAAAGTACAAGGAGTGAGCTCCATCTGCAGAAAATGAAGGGTTTACTTACTGCATCGGCATGATTTTTCATTCAGGTTACCCCACTAGACTCTGAAGTAGCAACAGGTTCACAGGCTATTCAATAAATCAAAATAAAGAGAAAAAAATATTCAGTGATACAATCAAGAATATAATGTCAAAGATTTAAAAGCATTCAGGAGCAGAATATTCTGATGCTGCTAAAACCAAGGTGAAATTGCTGGCAGGTGGGACAGTAAAGTTAGACTTCCTCATTGCTCCTTAAAAAAAAAGTATTATCCCAGCACTTAAGCTGTTAAATATACCCAAAGGAAGCCTTTACAGAATTCCAATTAGACAAAAAATATTTTCCTATATAATTTTTACAAAGGTTTTCTTTGTACAATTACTTTTTTTCACAAGGAAAGATTTTTCTCCATGCCAAACTGTTTTTGCACGTAAGCATTTTTAGAACTGAATTCTTAAGCCTAGGGCAGGAACGATTATGTAACCAGACAATTTCATATTAACAATTTGACTTTAACATGCAAAGACAGTGTGTGGCATGCTATTAAAAGTGGTCCAAAAACATGAACTTTTTTCAGGGAAAAAATTCTCCATAGCAAATATATTCTTACTTCTATTCAAAATTCTTTATAAATTTGTCCTTTATTTTTTAAGTCTTCAAAAATTGATAATGTTTTATGCTTCCATAAATTATGACATTTTTACAGGGAAAAAACTCTTCAATGAAGATGTATTCTCATTTTTTTTATATATGGCAAGCAACCACTATTTTGTTTGTAACGTGTGGTGTCAACCTACAATTATTTTTATCATCCAGAAATGCTTGAGAATACAAAACACCATCCATCCTGATTTTGAAGCAGCAGACAATCTAACACGCACACAGTGAGCTTCAGCAAACGATACTTCATTACTACCAATTTTATAGATGATGTTGCTGCTTCTTTTAAATGCCTTAATTTTGTTAATAGCTAGAGTTAACAGTCCGCTTAGAACTTTGAGTTTTAAAAAAAGTGTTTAATGATACATTAATTTAAATATAGTAACCAGTAGGTAAATGCTTGACTGTCTGTAATTGACTGGCCACCTTACTCTTTGACTACATTAAAATTTGTAGATATATATATACATCCACAAATATCTTCTGGGCTTTGTCATCCTAAAGAGAAGATCATGTTTCACAGCCTTCTTGTAGCTCCCATATATTCTTTCTTTCCAATACATCACATACTATTGCTTCTGTTGAGGGGAAGCAGGCTCAAAAAGCCCAAACTGACATGTACTGAGGGAGCTGATTTTTAGTCTATTACTGCCGATTGATCCCTATAAGTAAATAAATATACTTCTGCCTTACCTGTACATCATTCATACTGCTACAACTTAAATGATAATCTTAAGTGACAGCTAGTCAATCATTCAGCAGCTTATGTTAAATGGAACACTTTCACTGAGCTGGATATCTTCCGTAAGACAAAATGGGACACCAAGGGATGTTCAGAAGGTCCTCATTTCCAGTAAAATGAAGGGACGTCAGTAGAAGTCTCTTCACAAAATGGGTGGGTAAGCATTGAAAAGGGCTATCCAAGGCAGAGGTGCAGTCGCATCCCTGGAGGAGCTCAAGAAATGCCTGGACTTGGTGCCGTGGTCTAGTTGAACAGATGATGATCAGATAAAAGCTGGACTCAAAGATCTCAGAGGTCTTTTCCATACTACAGGATTCTGTGAAAATTACTGCAACAAAACTTCAAATCCATTACCTCCTGGAAGACCCTCTAGAGCTTTCAGGAAGATATGAGCAGAGGATTGGGCAGAACAGGTCTCTCTGCTGCCCCTTTGATCCCCTCAGACCATTACAGCCACCACACAATGCACTGCCTTCCACCTCGTCTCTGCAAACATCAAGCATAATAGCATCTAATCCTATCCTGACCTGCAGCAGGGTCAGTTTAACCTTGCAGTCAGCAATCTCAGAGGCAGACAATATACCTGAAATTATCACAACTGGTACAAAAACGATGGTTTTGCCAAACTGATAGAAATATGAGGCAACCTCACTTATCATATCATAAACTGAAACGCAGCCAAGGAAAAAATTATTTTTGAAGACCACAAGGGTTTCTGTAACTACTTTGTAACCACTGTTACACAACCTTTCACAATAATCAGGGCTCTGCAACAACAGTCATTACCAAGGCAGGGAGCGTTGAGAAAACCAGATTATTTTAAACAAGACAGCCCATTGCCTTGCCAAATGTAGGTGGCATAGCAGTACACCGCCATCATCTCTGCTGCTTAAACAGAAAAGAAGCCCACTACGCTTCATAAGCATCAGGACTTTCATAAATAAAACTGCCTTAAATTCAACAGGGAATAAGTTTTCTCCACTGTGCTCCCTATCTTAACTGCTTTATGATGAATCTTGAAAAGCGCTTCTCATTTTAACCCAAGTACATGACAGCATCTAGCCAGCAAATGAGGTTCTATTTCATAACCCTAAAGACTCTTAAGAAATCACATTCTGAAAGTATTTTTAAAATAAGTATGTGAGTTCAACATAATACCCCTAAGACTTTGAATAATTTGAAACCTTTATCTTTGTATGTAGTTGCAAGGTGGCATAGCAGGGGTAGCATTTAGGAAATGAATTGAAAGTGTTCAAGAAACCAAATATTTTTCAATGTTACTGCGTTTTCACCTGAGATTAATGACACGGAGCCCAAACAAGCAGCTGCATTCCAGTTCCTGAACAGGACATTCCCAGGAACAAAAAGCCAAGCTGTCTTTTTTGTCTTTCCCCAGATGCTGCTCAGAACATCTAATTATCAACTTGAAGCTGCTTGCTTAGAGTGTATATTTCAGTGACAAAAGAAGTTCTTCATTTGCTTTCTCCATTTCATTGCTTCAACAGTGATTTACAAGTGCAGTAGAACATTAGGTCTTGTTCTCAGGAGCACCTCTGTGTTGAATCATAGCAGCATTTTCTAAAGTAATACTGGAAAACACTAGTTTTCTAAAAGTGGAAATCTGCAAGTAGCAGCTGTGTTTCTTGTTCACTATAAACCTTTCATATACATAATTACATTATTTGTCACAATTGATTCTACCTCTCCACAAATTTATATACTACATGTTAGTAGAAAGAACAAATTAGAAATGCAAAGGATCCATATGTTGCTATTTGCTTTATCTACAGTGTTGCAGATTTCCTTCTGGCTCCTAACTGATTTCATAATTTGCTTGGATGTACAAGAAACTGACACAGCAATGAGCTCCTGTGAGTCTGCATTTCCATACATTTTATCTGAAGTGCTAAAAATTAAGTTAAAGGTGTTTCAGAAAACTCCTGCAGTGTAGCAGGCAACTCAGTTTAACATGAATTGGCACAGTGATAGTAAGAAATTTTTCATTTTCATCTATGATTCAATATTTTACCATGGTAAAATAACCTGGAGCTCGTAACCTGAGTGAGCAGGATCACACTTCACTCTCTTCTGTTGTGACTCACTCAGTAAATTTCAAATGCAACTCAAATGTATTTCTAGACTCCTAGGCCAATAGTAAGACTGTTCTTTTAGAAGCTTTCCCATAATTTCCTTTCCTCTCAGAAAAAGAAACAGAACTGTTTGGCAGTGGAGGCCAGATCCCTGGCATCATTATGATACTGAGCAATCTGTTGTCTCTCTCCAACGTAAGGGACAGAACTATAAAAGAAGGCCTGGGAGATGCAAAGACAGCAACCTAAAACAAAGCATGGGCTGAGATACTATGGAAAGGCCATACAACATAATTTCAGATGTTTAGCACATTGAAGTTGTAACACAGTCCATTATTCTTTCCTTTTAAACTACCTCCACAACAACCCCACCTCTGTGGTCATTCCAAAAGCTTAGCATTTTCCGCATAAAAAACTATTTCCTCCCATCTGTTCTGAATTTGTTTCTCATTAATTTCCATTTCTGCTTACTTGTCATGTTTAAATTGGGCCATCATTATAGATTAAGATGGAACAGATTCAGCAATTAGTGGGCCACAAAGGCACTGCCCTCTCCATATTAGTTTCAAGGGTTTTTTGACAACACTGCTCTATGAATGCTCACTATGATGGTTTGATCTGTTTGTATTAGACATAAACTTGAATTTCCTCAGTATCGAAGGCCAGGTCGTCATCACATCTAAATTTCAGCAGTGTTTTCCGTTAGTAATGGACCAAATTGGGAATACAGAACTGCATTTCAGATTTGGCCTTTAAATCTCAGGCTACTTGTTCTCGCTGTCTCGTCCGACCCTAAAATACGTGATTTTCACACAGTAATACTGAAGTGAACCTAGACATTTTTTCATACGTATATTCTATGTGCCTCAGAGCACAGTAAAATTTTATGTATTTACAGAATTTAATTTCCAGCAGACACAGGAAGTATTTTGCTCTTCCTGACCACAGCTGCCTTCTTTTATTTTCAACTTGCCCCCATTTCAGTCAGTGTTTTAAATCTTGACTGCTTGCTCATTCAAAATCAAAAGTTTTCATTACCATTGCTTCACTGTGTCTCTTGTTGACCCAGGAGAGAAGGTATCAAAACCAAGAAAGAAGGCAGTAGTAGCTACCATCGAAATATGTAACTATATATATTAATATCGATATGATATATTTATATAACTGGGTATCTCAAATTTATAAACAGTATATATTGAGTTATATAACGACAGCTGTTTTTACAAGTAGATCACTATGATTAGTCCATGGTTAATACTTGGGAAATTGGATCAGAAAGGCCTTTTGAGTATGCAATTCCTTTTCATAAACTGAAAATTGTTTAACTGCCTTTTTAATATTTTACTGTGTACAGCCAAATTCTCAAGATACTTCTACAGTTATTTTAGAAAGTAAATCCTATAAAGAATAGCTGAGGGAGCTGGGGTTGTTTAGCCTGAAGAAAATGAGGTTCAGAGGAGACCAAATTACTCTAACTACCTATTACTTAGCATTTTCCAAGAACCTAACTCTCTCACAATCTACTCCTGTGAAAGTACACGGGCAGACAACCCATCTCTGCACTCAGGGATATTTCCTAACTGATTCAAATTCTTTGGAACAGATACAAGAACATAAGCCTTGCAAAGGCATCCTGTCTAAATTTGCTGATTATAGTAAATCAGGAGGAGTTTCTGTCTCCCTTAAAATTCAGAAAGGCCCTGCAGAGAGACCTACAAGAACTAAAGGGATGGGCAATCACCAGCCATATGAATTTTCACAAGGGCAAGTGCCAGATTCTGCATCTGGGATGGGGCAACCCTGGATGTATGGACAG
>VZTA01026977.1:17779-30227 GCA_013398855.1 Mohoua ochrocephala
AAAAGACATTGAGCTGTTAGAGAGCGTCCAAAGGAGGGCACGAGGATGGTGAAGGGCCTTGAGGGGAAGCCGTGTGAGGAGTGGCTGAGGGCACTTGGTCTGTTCAGCCTGGAGAAGAGGAGACTGAAGAGAGACCTCACTGCAGTGAGGGGAAGAGGAGGGGCAGACACTGATCTCTTCTCTGTGATGACCAGTGACAGGACCCTAGTGAGTGGCCTGGAGTTGTGTCAGGGGAGGTTTAAGTTGGATATTAGAAGAAAGGTTCTTCAGTCAAGGTTTGGTTGGGCACTGGAACAGGGTCCTCAGGGAAGTGGTCACAGCACCAAACCTGACAGAGTTCAAGAAGCTTATGGGCAGTGTTCTTGGGCACATGGTGTGACTCTTGGAGTTGTCTTGTTCAGAAGCATCAGTTGAATTTTGATGATCGTTGTGGGTTCTTTCCAATTCATGATTCTATGATTGATCGATATGTCCAGCCCCACAGACTCTGCAATATCCAGTCTGAGATGTACTAAAGACACCCTGATACCAAAATACACAACACAGAAAAAGGAACAAGTTTTTTAGACATGGATTAAATTAAAAACCATCACAGTCACGGTTCCACTGGATGATTGTAGACAGCTAGGAACGTAGCCACACTGCATATTTTGGTTACACATGGTAACCAAACGGCATTGACAGACCTAAAATTTTACTCTGTGAAGCTGACCATGCCACGCAGTTTGCCTTATCCAGACACTTGAAAAGGCAAAGTGATCAACACTTGTGGACAGAGCCAAAGATATCGTAGTCAGGATCCATTATGTGTAAAATCAGGGGAGCTGCATTACAATCACTTTGCAGTTCTGTTTATTCATGTTGGCTTGGAAACAGTTCTTGTTTATAGAAGATCTGGATCCATATTATTTTAAAGAGCTGTAGAGGTCTCACAATGTGTGATACACAAGCTGGAAGGGAATGCAATTCTCACACACAACAAAATGTGTAGGATCCTGAATTTTCTTCTCAAGTAGAGAAGGGAAATACTCCCAAGGACAATGCAGCAGAGCACTAGCCTGGCACAAGACAGAGTGAGAGGCTGTTCTGTGTACAGGAGAACTCATTTGGTTTAAGGCTCTGCTCATTTTCTCAGCATGAACAGGATGGGTTTTACAGTCCCTCAGACCACTGCTAGACGGGGTTCCCATAAGCATGAAGCTGCTGTTGTTTAGAACTCACATATATCTAACCAAAAACATATGTCAGGGTGCTGTTGTTATATAACAACACAAGAGATGAACAAACAGCTGGACAATCAGAGCAGTAATCCAGCTGTATTCAAAACACTTAATTACATTTAAAATTTTCCTGTGGATATTTACAAGTTGAGCAGTTTAATAACCACCATGCAGTGATCATCAGAAAATTAGCTGTTGAAAACACAGCTCAGTAACTGCCTGAAACACAGTAGTTTCCCCTTAGGGCTTTAAAGCTGTAACACTGTTAAAAATCTAAAATTCAGGAAGATATAGGAGAGTTCAGTTTCAGTCCCACCCAGAAAAACAAAAAGAGTGACTGGCTGTTAACTATAATTAAAGCATGTAACCTACATTTATTCCCTTTTTATGTCTTTTGAAGAAAGATGATACCAGCATTACTGGTTTTCTGTGAATAGTTATTTAGTATAATAAAGATCTAGTTTATTTAGATTTCTGCCTTACAAAACCACAGTTGTGCACATACATATATGCTTATGCCTGTTCAGAAATCAATACGTCTGAGTAGAGTGCTGTAGCCTGAAGAGAGAATCACATTTAGCCAAAGACACAAAAAGAAAAGGAAAGTCACTTTCATAAGGTTACCTGCATCTGTCTTTGTTGACATGAGATGTATACTGGAATGGAATTTGACCACTTTTCCTCACTAAAAACAACCTGAGACAGAGAGAGCTTCCTTGACAACTGGAAGTATAGCTTCATGGCTTGCAGCAAATAGGGACTAGGCATGTCCAGGAAACAAAATCATTTTGCCTAAATTACCTTAACAGTGGCTTCAATTGCAGCCACCAAGAACAGCTCAGAAAATGGTAGACCAGTGCAATGTCTAACAATTACTGAAATTGCTGCAATTACTGCATTTTTCATTAAGACTCCCTAAATCTACTGGTAAGCAGCACCCAGACCAGGAGGACTAAAGCTACTTCAAGAAATGTTAATATGATATCTTAACTTCATGCATAGACTCTGACCGTCTGAGAGGGACCAATATATATGTGCCTCAACATATGTCACAAATGAAGTGAAGAAAAAAATGCCTGCCAAAAATGCCCACCAAAAACGGGCCCACGAGGCCGAGTAGGGGGAGGAGTTTGGGGGCACATAAAAGCAACTGGCCGTGGCGCCAGGGGGTTCTTGGTTCTTGGGTCTTTGTCTTGTTCTTTTGCTTTGGATTGCCTGGAGGGTCAGCTTGGCCCCTTCTGCTCCCGCCTTCTCACCCTCTTCCCTGTGGTCCTGCTTCCCTGCCCGTGCCTGTTTCGCCCTGCTGTGCTGATCCCGGGGGCTGCCTCGTGCTCTGCAGCCACTGCCCGCACACAGCCTGCTGCCCACACCCCGTGTTCCAGTCACCACTTGCAGCCTGCCACCGCTTTCCGCAGCCAGAACCTCGTCGGAGACACGCCGCCGCCACCACTTGAAAAATCGTGCCCAACCCACCACAGAAGCCACGCAAACGCACCGCGCAGTTCGCGACACGCACGCTCCGTCTGCCGAACACACGGCCGGGGTTTTGTGGCAATGCTGTCCCCATCTCCTGGTTCTCTCTTTCTTTTCTCTCTCTGCTCCCTTTTCTTTTTTTTTTTCCCTCTCTTCCTCCCTTTTGTAAGAACACTTAGTTGGTTTTCTTTTGGTTTTTTTTTGCCTTTGGGTTTGTCTCTTTCATTTAATTTCAATAAATGGTTCTCAAATATAATCTTGCCAGATTCGGGCTTGGTTTTTCGTCAGAGAAATCTATCAAAAGAACCCTTCCCGGTTTTCCCCTTTTATAGTGGAACGGGACACCATCTTCAACAAAAGATATATCTGAAGCCATCTAAAAGCTGTTGTTTATCTTTTACTAAACAACTCCCCTACACTCATCCTCAATACCTCTGACTGCAAATGTAAGGTGCAAAGAAGAAATAACAGAAAAATAAAAAACACATATGGTTTTAAAAACAATGTGGTGTTTAAATACCTCTCATTGGATAAATTTTCAAAGCAATGTACAAGTTGGAAAAATCAGTGCTGCTTGAAAACATTTTTCATCTCCAGTCCTTAAGGAATGCTGCAGCACTAAATCCTCAGAGCAGATGTCTTTGCCAACTAGAGCTAACAGCAATGTCGTATCTAGGCTCAGCATTCAAGACTATAGCTCTCCTAATTAATAGTGACTATTTAACCTAAAGCTAGCAGCACTCAGATAGGTTTCAGCCACATCCACAAGGTTAAACACACATATGTTCTGGTACTACAAGGAGTGTTCTTTCCTAAGAGAGGAAACAGAAGTGAAAATGTAAATGGAAAAATGGAAAAATGTAAATCACAAGTGGGTTTATGGAGCTATCCTGCACAGAGACCAGCTATTATCTGTCCACAAGCCCCAAGACACATTTACCTAATAGACTAATATTTTCGAAATCTCACTGTCAAGACAGTATCAAGACAAGAACCATTTGTCTACTGCCCAAATCTTTCTCCCAGAACATACCTTCCTCTCCTACTCTGTCCCTCGCAATCCCTATTTAGAAGCCATTCCTTGTGAATGTCTCTTCCCAAGGGGATCCTACTCTTATCTCGTTATCTCTTACTAGGAAACAGAAAAAAATCCCAGTTGATTCCTGGACTATTTCTTAGGCAAGAATTAAATCCATCTGTTTGAATAAACTGAACAAATAAGAACGCCTTGTTTGTACACCCTACATTGCAAACAACTGTGAGGAAGAGGGGAAACATTCTTTCCTTTTTGAACTTTGATGTAAACCTCTATCTCTGACAGTGAGTATTGCTATCCTTCAATTGCAGTGGTGATGGGATAACCCATCAAAGTCTTTTGAATAGATATTAAATAAAATGCTCCAGTGATTTCTCTCAGAAATAGTGACCTAGTTCTGCTACCTACATTATAGCAGCTCTTTTTCCTTTCAAGACTGAAATTACCCTTGCACAAATGTTTCTGTGACAGAGAAATTGTTGGGAACTTCAGAGTCAGGCAGAAAGCCTGGATAAAAAATATCTCTATTAAATCAGAGAATTATAAGCAACTATTCATAGGAATCCTTTGCTGATGATGCACTACACAAAAATTAACTATTACATAGGACTTCAAAATGAGTGCCCAGCTTATTCTTAGGTGATCACAACATGTAGAAAGACAATTAAAACAGGGAGACCCAAGAGAGCTGCCATGTTAGTTCTCATCTCCCATTTTACCAAGAGGAAGTACTCTACTTTCTCTTGCACCTGATCGATGAAACTATAAAAAATGCTATAGAAAACTCTAGAAACACTTGAGTACAGAAAAAGAAGTAATGGTTTTGTTTTTTGGGTTTGTTGGTTTTTTTTTTTTTTTTGCTGGGCGAGGGTTTTTTGGTAGTTCTTTTAAGTTTTAGCATGTCATTTTACCCTTGGTTTGCAGTGTGTTATTTCCTTCCTGCTCTATTGTTCACATTACAGAACTCATCAGGAGCTCTGGCCAGCACTAAAGTGGTATTGCTGCCTTGCAATCTGGGGTTGAAGAGTAAGTACAAGACAATAAAAAGTACAATGCTGCTCCAGAGATTTTACTATGCTCCAAGTAAATTGCTCCAAGTTATAAATGGGATATAATACAGTAAGAATATAATACAGCAATTGTATTATCCCCATTTTGTCTGTGGTGACCTAAGGCACTCTCTCTTCCTCCCTTCCTGTTCCTCCCTGTGGTCCATCCCCTGGGTCCACATGGAGTGATGCAGTAATCAGCAGTTTACCTCCCACAGGAATTGGTAGGAGCTAGAGGACAATCATTTGCCAGGTCAAAAACAAGTCTGCAGCACAGCTAAGAATCAGACCCATGTAACCCATGCCACAGTTCTGTGCTCCTGTACCATTGCTAATTACCAATTTTCCTCTTCATAAATAAATGGATGCAAGTTTTCTGAAATACAACTGTTAATTCTGTTAATTCAGGAATAAGCACTTACATCAACAGAGGGCTTAAAATACAGATGTCGAATGAGTATTTTAAAGAAATGCATGGAGGAAAAATGAGATGGTATTCAGTCTTGTTGTACTATTCCAATTTCTACATTGTGCTCTTACATCTACAGAGAAGGCAGGAGGAAGAGTATGCATTTGGAATGCACGAAACCACTCAAGCGCCCCTCTATGCTTCACTTCAAAAAGAAGACTTTCCTTTGTCATTTACACAGAAAAAAATCTGCATGGGAGTATCTTACTATGGTAACAGGGAGCTAGATGAAGAAAAATTTGCATGTTTGTGGAGTAATATACATTCTTCAAGGTTATCACATCAACCTCTTAGACCTCTACAGAAGGCAAATTGGAATGAGCTGGTTTTGTGCTGTACCAAAAGTGCACGGTGGCTAATTAGCTGCCCACAGGTGAACTTTTCTTCATCCTTGGGAGTAATACTTGATACTTAAGGTAGGAATGCAATTATCATCATTACTTTGATTCCTAAAGCTTAACAAATGTTGACCGTCAGACAAAGAACTTTTTTTCTCTGGTGGATAATACAGTTAACTTACAATTTTCTCGTAGTTCTAAGTGACAGGTAGCTTCATTTCCTGGCCTGTGCTTTCTTTTAATAAGCAACTTCTAATTATTGAAATCCTAACTGGCCATTTTGATATTGTCTGGAGATATTCCACAAATCCAGGACTGCTAGGAAAGCCTCTATAATTTTTTACAAAAACTGATTACCCAAAAGTTTCAATTACCCCTCAGAGTCTCAGCTGCACATGGCTAACAGATATCCACTCACAAGGTAAGTGCAAATATCCAGTCATGCAGGCACGAATGGCTGATAAATGTACAACCAACAGCACACTTATCTACTCAGTTCTTCTTTCTTATACATGCTCTAAGTTAATATTTGCAAAGCAACTTAATAAAGCTTCTCAAGTATGGAAGGGGCAAAAAGCCAAATAATGAAGCCAAAATTTTATTTGTTCCCATATATTTGTTTTTTAAAGCGGGAATACATTTTGTTGGGAATGAGAATTCTAAAGTTTACTCTGGAAACAAGGACAGGCAGACAAGCTGTTAGGAAGCGAAATTGTCCTTTTGCGTTCTCTGTCTTCCAAAGTCATAAATTCCAATAAAGTTTGTATTCTTAACATTGCTTCTGTATTTTTTCTGTCAGAAACTGCTGACATTCTGATGCTTTCTTTCACAAAATTGCTTCTGACAAAACAGAGGAGAAGAAACTGCATAGCCATTCCAATGGTAACAACACTAATGCTTCTGATATCAATTAAAAAATAATAAACTAAAGCATGTGTATGCTAGCAGGGTACCACCAGCAACAGAGACAAGGAAGTATTAATGAACATAAATATCTCATGAACACCAGGTCTATTTAGTGTTTATCTCCTTTCATTATGCAAAGTGGAAAAGCAAAACTAAAAGTAGACAAACGTAACATCTGTTAGACTCACCGTTCATGCAGGGGCAAAACTACATGTTGTACATAATTAATTTATTTTTAAATTGCTGTGATCAGAGTTCCAAATACAGCAATGAACATTGCACAAGTAAAATCTTGACTCTGTATTAAGGTCCTGCAGTGCCAATTAGGAAGTATGAAGTTTCTCCATGAAACCCTTGGTTTCATAATCAGGATCCTCATACCAGGACACCTTGATCACCCAGCGTCTTACCACCATATTTGTGAAAAAGAATTAAATGCCTCTTCAGCCCAAGGTGTTCAGATTTGCGGTGAGTGCATTAAAATAAAAGAAACCTAACAGTTCGTATGAGCTCCTCCAAAAGACGAATCCTTAAATTACACAAACTGGTGGAAGAAGGGCACACAAATTCACTTCTGTATTGCTATTTCTATTGCCAGCTGGCACAAAGAGGCGGAAGTTTCACAAACAAGAATTTTGCCAGAAAATTTAGCCAAGTACAAGTCACTGAACCTTTTCCAGACTCAGAGTGCTGAGATAAGTTGAAGGGATCATGATGTTCTTTATAGTCATATTAGATCAACTAATTTGCCATACTCCCAGCTGATGTGCCAGGTCTTAGGCTAAACTTAAACACCTGTGAAGAGGAAGTTCCCATATAGCTTGTGTGTTGGCTTGGGATTCAAACTGTTCCTTATTCCACAGTCAGAGAAATAACATAAAAGCAAACTGGACTCAAATTGCATGAGGACCCTCCATATTTTAAGCATGGTCTTATGAAGCAGACAGATTTTAGCTAATCCCCTCTTAAAGGCCTCTTATGATGTTAATTCTATAATGTAATGTAACCACATCTAGAACTGATACCCAACCTTAAACTCCTTCAGAGCAAACCAGCTCATTTCTTTCTGCCCAGCTCTTAACCAATAGTCAGAATAGTTGATTGCTGTTATCTTTAGTAGAGAACTGCTTGTACTTGAGATGTTTTCTCTTCCATATTAGTTTTATTTTCTCTAGTCTAAACTGCTTATCCTGCATTGTCTTTCATAAAATTATAATTTTTGGTTCTTAGCTGTTCTTCTGATCATTATCTAATCTCTCTATCTCCTTTTTCTGTGTGGTGTCAAAAAGCCACACAACTACAGCTGAAGTTTCTCAATCACCAAGCCCAAGAATTCTTATCCAGATTTTAAATACTACATTTGTTAGTACTACCCAAATCATCACTTTTTTTTCCCCAACTGCATGACATCAGTTTGTCTTTGTGTACAGTCTACCGTAAAAGCCTGATCCTTTCCTCCACTGTGACTTGATATTACCAGTCTGTATGTACTCACATGCACGATGACGAGCAATTGCAAATATACCATGGTAAATTATCCATTGATTGATTGTCACTGCTTTTGCAGCCAGTCACATAGGAGTTTGTTTTTCCCTTTTTCCTCATTGCTACAATACAATTTCCAAGTGGAAAGAAATAAAAAATAGCCAACTTATCTGTAGCAATGAACAAACACAGCTAGGATATACCTCGACGATACTGCAAGGCAGTGCAAGGTCAGCAAGGCAAAGTCATAGCTGATCTTGTATACTACTGGCAATAGTTCTGCTCGGAGCAGAAATTCCGAGTTGGAATTCCCTGCCAATATATGCTTTTATGGGTCTTTTAAATAATTATTAGAGGTAATTAGCTGTTCAAAGAATGGTATCTAACTGTAGGTTATTCTCAACTACAGATTCAGCAATTCTTGGGAAGAGTGAAGTCGTCTGCCATTTTAGCTAGCATATCTGACCTGCACTTACAAATATTGTTCACAAATTCCCTATATTTGTTGTAATTGCATACCTCAGGGGTTGGCATTGGGATCGGTGTTATTTAACATCTTTGTCAGCCATGTGGACAACAGAATCAACCACACCCTCAGCAATATTTCCATCAGCACCAAGCTGTGTGGTGCTGTCAACACACTGCAGATTGGGATGGCATCCAGAGGGACCTTTACAAACCTGAGCGGTAGATCTGTGCAAATCTCATGAAGTTCAACAAAGTCAAGTGCAAGGTCCTGCACCAGGACTGGGACAATCCCAAATGCAAATACAGGCTGGGCAGGGAATGGATCAAGAGCAGTCCTGGGTAGAAGAATTTTGCAGTGTTGATGGGCAAGAAGCTCAACATGAGCCAGCAATGTGCACAAGTAGCCCAGAAATCCAACCATATCCTGTGCTGAATCAAAAGCAGTGTAGCCAGCAGGGAGAAGGAGGAGATTCTGCCCTTCTACTTGGCCCTTGTGGGACCCCACCTGGAATACTGCTTCCACCTCTGTGGCCTCCGATGTAAGAAGGATGTGGACTTGGAATGAGTCCAGAGTTGGGCCATGAAGATGATCAGAGGGCTGGAACATCCCTCCTATTAAAACAGCCTGAGGGATTGGGGGTGTTCAACCTGGAGAAGAGAAGTCTCCAAAAAGATTTTATAGCACCTTCCAGCACTTGAAGGAGGCGATAGGAGAGCTAGAGAGGGAATTTTGGCAAGGACATGCAGTGGCAGGACAAGAGGAATGGCTCTAAACTGAAAGAGGGTGGGTTAAGGTCAGACCTTAGGAAGAAATTCTTAACTGTGATGACAGTGAGGCACTGGAACAGGTTGTCAGAGGAATTGTGGCTGCCTTCTTCTTGGAAGTATTCAAGGCCAGGTTGAATGGGGTCCTGAGCAACCTGATTTAGTGAAAAGTATCCTTGTCCATGGCAGGACATCATGGAACTAGATGATCTTTAAAGTCCCTTCCAACTCAAACCACTCTTTGATTCTCTGATTCTATACTGAGAGCCCCAAATAGTGCAGGACCTCCAACCCACACACAGCATGCTGTGGAGACCCTATCTCGAAAAGAGATTCCCGTAATTTGGATCATTCAAGCTATTATAGGATTTTCTTACACGGAATTATATTCACCATCTAATGTTCGCCCCTCCTATTGTCGAGCAGGAAGGATGCTCACACGAGAACTTCTTGCTGCACTGTTAGATACAAACAGGGACACACAAGTGATGCAATCACTAGTACCCAGTGGCAACTGTCTGCAGCCTTCTCCATTTCAGTGAGCTGGCTGCATTCATCCCGGAGCCAGGGAATTTGTGCAACGCAGTACAGCCCTGAAGGCCCCAGTTGTGCATGCAGCACAGTGCACCTGCTCAGGGTAACTCTTACATGGATCACCCCCTCCTCAGCATGTAATGGTCTTCTGGCCAGGCTCTGGCTAGTATACAGGCTGGGTCTAATAGGATGTAATGATGGCAAAAATACTATTTTGTTTTCTGTTGGTCTCAAAAGGTGTTGTAACCTTGACCATATAAGCCTGTAAAATTGTCTTCATTTCTTCTCAGTAACTTCTAAGAGAATTCTGACTCCTTTCCTAAACATTCTGCTACACTGTGCAGAGAGAAAAATTACTTGGGGTTTTATGATGCAGATCATAAACATTATTATACCACAAAAAAGGAACAAGAAATGCTATTTGAACAACCTGCAATTAGATCTGAATTTAAACTATTGATAATTAATTTCCCTAATGACAATTAAAAGATGGTGCAACTTATTCACAGTGAGAATTTGAAGATCAACCATCCTACCTGCCTCTCTCAGCACCCACTTCCAGCCCAGCATCGCAGAGCCTGAAGCATTACAGCTGAATCTGCACATGTGCTTTGGATTGGGCAGGCAAGCAGTTTCAAAGCAAATCCCCCCTGTCTCCAAATGCCAGGCCAGACCACAGAGCAGCCGGGGTGCATACAGACTAGCTTCCTCTCGGAGAAAGAAAACCCAGAATTTCCACTCGATGTGCACGCCCCTGAGCAAAGTGCTCAGACCCCTTTTTAGGTGCTTGAAGGTTTCCAACACTTCATCCCTTCCTAATCTGTGACAGTCACTGTACTCAGCATTTTCCCTAGGAAATCACTTAGATAGGGGCCTCCTCTTCTTATGAAAGTGACGAGATCTCTAGTATGTGCTTGACACAGACCTGTCTGGCCAGATTGCATCTTTGGCACAAACATCGATTGATTAAAAAGGTCCACAAGTGAAAACACACAGTGTGTGTTCTAGCTGACAAAGCCCTTGTGGGAAGACAGTTACATCAGATGCAGACTTCAGCTTTGGTGTCATAGGAACATCTTCCAAATTAAAATCCTGATGATTTTAAGCTGTTCTACTGCTGTTGACATATTCTTAGGCAAGGCACACAATGGGGAAGGTGAAGGAGAAGTAGCTCCCTTATACTTCTGTGCTAGAACAGCTCCCTAACAACCAGTGTCACAAAATCTGCAGAGTAAGGGAATTTAATACTCAATCAGCCCAGTGGAGGGAAAAGACTGTCAACTGGCATAGCTGTAAATTAATTAATATAGGAGTTCTTGCAAGATGGGTAACTAATTCATACTCAATTCAAGACACATCTTAAAAATTTTACACTGTAAGTAACTTTAAAATCTGCCACAAAAGCTAAACTTTACTAATATATTATCACTGCTTTTCTTCCCTGCCTGATGTTGAGGACTTCATCTCATGATTAGTGTCAAGTGATAGCTGTGTTCAAAGAACACCAATTAGGTTCCTGTGCTACATCATCAACCATGGTACCTCACTTTTGTAGCGTAGCGTATAAGGCCCTGAGCATTTTCTATCATTTGGTTATGGGATCAACAAAAGCTGTTGAGAGAGACCTGCAAGCAAGTTGTCCTTAGTTCTTCCTTTCTTTTGAGGCTGTTATTTAAAAATATTCCATCATCAGTCAGGCTTTCCCTCTCAAGAATACTATGCCAAGAACTCCAGCTGTGGGCCATGAAAGTTAAAAGGCTTGCAATTATTGTACTTATGAGGCAAATGAAACATTTAATGTGCGATATAATTTAACACTCATTCTTCATTTAACACTTCCATGTTACAGCTTTTAGTATGAACTTTCTCATTTTGTTATGTCCCGTTCAGTACACAAAAAAATAAATTGCTTTACTCAGTGCCTTGTCTTAAACTTTTCATTAAGTTTCTGCTTTTGTCTTTTACAGCAATACACCTGAGTCAACCCATCCTACCAAAATGCCCTTAAAATCTCTGAGCCAGAATTATTATTTCAACTGCTTTCACAAATAAGCCTGGTTTAATTACAAATTAAGCTATGAACTATTAAGCGCAACACCCTTAGGTGCCAGGTTGTTCAAAACCAGCTACATTTTCCAGCATCAGTTCACCTGCTACAGAATGTAGATTTCAAAATCAAGACAAACTCTTACAATTCATGACTTCAAACGAGTCAGCGAACAATTAAATAGCAACTATCAAATCAAAAACTTGAATTCAAAATTCCTTTAACTTCAGCAGGAATTTTGTGAGCATAGTGGTTGCAGTACAGGGACTTCATTGCATGTTAGTATTCAGTATACTCTCCATGTCTGAAATAAAACAAAGTCTTCTATTAGAAACATCCAGGTTGAGAACCTCTGGTAAGTTCCACGTCTCGTGTGCAAAAAGGAACATCCAACTCAGCAACACAGGTGCACAGGCAGAAAACAAAACACAACTGTGCAGATTTCTGCATTGCCAAATTAATAGCTACTACATAAAAACATATTTAATATTTACACCCTAAAAGGTTTGTTTTCCTAAATAATTGAGTATTCCAAGTGTAAATAGTTAATCAGACAGAAGCATACATTTGCCACAGGATATGATGAATTTCTAAACAGATAAATGCTGAGATGGTTCCTCAGCGCTTCATTCCCTTGTCCCTGATGCTGCTGTACACA
>VZTA01026977.1:30281-62801 GCA_013398855.1 Mohoua ochrocephala
AAAGAGAGGCTTATCATGTTATAGTAGAGTAGTCGAAGAATGTTCACAAAAACTTTCACAGACTCAAATACTTTACCTGTGAGGTAACAAGCGCTCCATATAGGACAAAGACACTGAGCTTGACCCTCATCTCAGGAAACTTTTAAACATTTTAATGCTTCTAAATCAGTGGAGCTATTGCCTATCTACATTAGATGATTAGAGATTAGAGATTGGAACCAATTACATTGTAATGCAAAAATGTGTTTGTGCTGTATTTTTTCAACCTGGCACACATGCGTTATCGATTAGACAAGCCTAAATTCTTCAGTGACTGATTGACGCATGCAGGTAACCCTGCTTTGTACTCACAGACCAGCCTGTGCCACAGTGTCAGTTTCAGGGGTATATATGGAGCACGTCGTTCCCAAATCACCTCCACTGTGCCTTCTGCTCTTCCCTGCTGTCCCAGGCTACAGTTCACTAGTTTTCTAAGCTTTCAAACACATTGCGTATGCTCTTACAGCTTAATTTACAGAGGTGTTAAATAATCTTTATTTTCACTTTATCTGGGTTATCTCAACCCTTCTGTCCTCCAAAAACTCTGACAAATTGGAAAGAGACCATAAAATAGTTGCATGACTGTATTTTGCTTTTGCACTAAATCTCTCCCTGATTCAGTACCTCTGTGAAAGAACCAGTGTCATGCTGCAAAGAGATTCCTGTCTGTAATGAGAATTAGATGTAAAATTACAAAGTAAGAGTCTAGTTAGAAAATGAAAAGATTAGGAAGTTAAATGATTAGAAGATTAGAAATTTTCTTCCTGCTTTGTCCTGGAATTTTACAGGGTACTTCCAGGTATACTAGACATTTATTAGCCGGATGATCCCTTCCTGTAGACTTTAAATTTTCTAAAGTTGTCTTTCTTTAAGGTTTGAATTAAAGAAGAACCAAGCAATCCAGCCTACAACTGAAGGCACTATTTAATTGCTGTTCGTATACAGTAAGTGTTACATAATGTTAAGCACTCTAAAAGACGATTTGGGTGTTTCAGTTACTGAAGTCTCAACTGTCCTCTGTGCCTCAGTTTTATAAAATGGGGATGGCAATATCCCCCTCAACTTTCAGGAGTTTTGAGAAGATTTACTGGTGTTCAGAATTCACCCAAATACTCTAAAGATCCGCATTAACATTCTTCAAACCAGCATTTGAAAATTATGCAATAATTACCTATATACCCTGAAAAAAAAAAAATAGAAATAACTGAATAGCGGCTCATGAGACATGCACCACCCATTCTGTTCACCTGCTAAAGTGCTGAGGTAAGAAAGGAAAACAGATCAGGAGGTTAGACTGAGGTTAAATACTACTATTTAGTGCAAGACCATGGGAAAAAAAATAAAAAAATTATAAAATCTGTAAAGATAACTTTTATCCAGCTAAATTTTGAGGACCAGACTTTGCAATATCAAAAAATGTTCTTCTTATGCAGTAAGAAACAAAAATTTAGAACCAACTGGCAAAAAACAACTAATAAGACTATGCCGTCTAGTCAGTGGGATCATGTCTCTCAATGAGATTTATTTCATATGCAGTAGATGCCAACACACTCCTCTAGGTTCATGTAAGAATTAGTATTTTTGATAATGATGACTTTTGATAACAAAGTTAGACTGCTTCATCTAAGTTCAGGTTTATCATATCCAATCTTCATATCAGACCTTAAATGCCTCTCCAGTTCACATTTTTTATTCAACAAATCTAACAAATGCAGGTTGCACTCACCTTGAGGAAAGACAGGGCCGAATGCCAACACTATTGCATGATAAGGAAAGATAAAAAGTACGTTTCATTTTCTGTCAACATGTTTTTCTCTGGGCTTTTGATCTTTCCTTGTGATAAATACTGATAACACCCTCCATTTTATGATGTAATTATAACTGTGTTGTCCTCATTAATTAAGCCTGCGCAAGACTGAACCACTTTTTATCTGCCTGTGCTGGTTTTGACTGGGGTAGAGTTAATTTTCTCCACAGTGGCTGGTATGGAGCTGTGTTTTGGATTTGTGCTGAACACAGGGTTGATAATATAGGATGCTTTTGTTACTGCTGAGCAGGGCTTACACAGAGCCAAGGCCTTTTCTGCTTTTTGTACTTCCACGCTGCTGAGGAAGTTGGGAGTGCATGGGAGGTTGGGAGGAGACACAGCTGGGACGGGTGACCCCAACTGACACAAAGGGGTATTCCAGGCCATATGGCATCGTGCTCAGTGCATAAAGCTGGGGGGGAAGAAACAGGAAGGGGGGAATGTTTGGAGTCATGTCTTTTGTCTTCCCAAGTAAGCGTTACACATGATAGAGTCCTGCTCTCTTGGACATGTCTGAACACCTGCCTGCCATGGGAAGCAGTGAATCCATTCCTTGTTTTGCTTTGCTTGGGTACATGGATTTTGTTTTCTCTATTAAACTGTCTATACCTCAACCCAGGAGTTTTCCAGCTATTGTCTGTCCAATTCTCTCCCCGATCCTGCTGGTGAGGGAGTGAGAGAGAAGTTCCCTGGGCCTTGCTTGCTGTCTGGTTAAACCAAAACACTGCCTCAGTTCTGCACTCAATCTGTTGGTTCAACAGAAGGACATGACACAGAAATTTCTTTTCCTTTGAATGGGCAATATTTGCTTTAAAATTGTTAAACAAAAGTGAAGATCACATGAGCTAAAAATGAGAAATAAAGACAAGAAATCTCAAAAAAGAGTCCAAATTTTGAGAGCTGAAGAAACAACTACTCTCACCATCAATGTTCTTGCTTCTGTGGAAAACATTTCTTCTCTGTGTCATCCAAAAAAAAAGGGAAAAAATAAGAGAGCAGTTGTCATTAGAAGTTAAGGTAGAATATTTCACACTACCTGAAGATGCTTTACAGCTCAATGCTTTGGCTAGCGTGTTACAAACACACCTCCTGTAGTGCATATTTCAAAAACAAATAGTTCCTTATTAAGCCCATTTGAGTTTCAAAGATAGCAATGTATTAACAAATGTCTTGAAAAAATGTGAATTGATCCAAGCTTCTTGAGCCCTGAAAATATACAACAACAAAATATAATACAATAAATTCCAGGTAGGTATTTCCAGTCTTAAGCAAATTATTTTCCCTCCCTCCAAGCGGTAACTGCAACTTCAGCCTCCAGCAGGCCCTTTGTGAGAAAGGATGACTCACCCTGAGAAAGGCAACACACTGACACAAACGTGAGAAAAAAACCATACAAACACCTTCAAATAAACAAGAGGTGTAAATGACCTACTGTCTAGATATCACTTACTTTTGAATGCCTTAGCATCCTGCCATCCTGAACAAATTCAGAGCAAAATTTCCCTGCCAATCCACAGTCCCACACTTCGGAAAGCTGTAGGACCAGAAGCAATTTAGAAGGAAGAGAAGACAACATCCAGTAACATAATCCTGTCTGTAAAAATGGAGATTTAACACAGATTTGACTGAGTTGAGGCTTGTAGGCACTGCTCTGCATGAGGCTTGGTCCAGTGATGTGTGCTCCCCATCACAGCACTCAGTGCCCCATGCAGTAGAGAAGCAAGTTACCAAAAAACACACACTACCACTTACCTGCTCCCTGCCCAAACAGTGCAAAGGAAGGTCTTTTCTAACCCTCGTGCTCCTCTGTAGTTGAAAGATATCTCTCTTCTCTAAACAAATCTTCCTGTCTCGCCGTTTGGTGAGTTAGTTGCAAGATACATCCCTCCAGCATCAATAGAAAGAGGATTTCCCTCAGGAGTGCAGAACTTACATTCTCCTCATATGGTGTCCAGCTTCTAGAAGTGTTTTCTTTCATGTTGGTAACCATTGCTATCTTTATTACACTGTGTTTTACTAGCTGTACATGGAAAAGTTAAAGAAGATTCCCACATACTATCCTGAAACATGTAATTTGATTATGAACCTAATAAAAAGCTGTCAGCATCATCTTTTTATCATCAACTGACAGATGCAATACTGCTCTTTCCACAATCTTCTATGGAATTCATGGGTTTAAGCGCATGAGATACAAAAACCACCAAGGACTGGCAAATTCTTCGATCTGCTGCTTTCCCTCTCAGCTCCATATACACAAATCGGAGCATCTCTGATCAAAAAGGATGATTAGGAGCATCTCTGATTAAGAAGCCTCCAAACTGCGATGAGCCCTTCATACACTCTTTCAGCTGCCTCTTTCCTCAGTACATCTTACCCGAATGTTGAACCTCATTCCTAACTCAATTTCCAATTCTGGGATTGTTAAAACTTTCCCAACAAGGTTGAAAAAACCGGTCATCATAACTTTGGAGATTTCCAAACCTGTACTGACTCAGACCCTGAGGAATGTGATCCAGTTTTGAGATGAGTCTCACTTTAATAAGTAGGCTGGACTACATAACCTTTCAAGATTACCCTAAATTAATCCTATGATCTTACATGCCTATCTTTAGCATCTTCTCATCTTTCCTTTGTTACAGTTGCCAAATGTTCCATTTAATTCAAAATCACCAGCTTGGACGGAAACATTCACTTCTTTCATTCCAAACATAAACTGGAAATATCTGCTGAGTCTAAATGCCCCTAAGAAGCCAACCAACGAAATAAATAAATAAACAACCCAAACTTTTGAAATTTTACTATCTGCCTCTAACAATTATCTATATTTAACCTGGTCTTTTGCTGGAATAGTTTTAAGGAAATGAAACAACTCTATCACTTTTAGGAACACTGCAGAATTTTCTGGCTATTTGAGATGTCATCCACGCTGAAATGAAATGTAATGAAAGCAGTTCTTCATATATATTACAAATACATGTGTAAGGAGTAAGTTGTTCTCAGATGAATAGGACCATACATAAGAGCTATGCACGCACATTTCATTCTTTATCACGTGTAATAGTGTCTTTAATATGGGCAGCAACACCCTCTCTTTTCTTTTTGTTTATTCTTACTAATTCAACATAGTTTACCCAATGCTTTTAAATGTCCCATCAACAAGAGCCAACCAACAACCTTTCTGTAGTCAACCATAAAGTATTTTCTTAAAAAGCAGAATCACTATCTTTACAACTTTCATCATTATACAGTTCTCCTTATATTTCTTACATAAACACATCTGAAAGACCTTTTTGATTATTACACTATGACACCATAACTGCTGGTTCTCCCCACTGACTTACAGGGTTTGTTCAATAACCACTTGAGTAATGCAGGGACTGAATTCTTTACTGTTGTGGTGGGGGTTCTTAGATCACACAAACCATTTCTGTATGTCACAGAGGTGTGGTTATTATTGCTGGTAGTTTTGAAGCTTTGGTTGAGTGGTGGTCATTAGGGAGTATAGAAAGGAAGTTGGTAGGGTGAGCTTTGATGTATGGATAATGATAATGGCTACTCAGCCTCAGCTGAAGATGAGATGATGAGAAGGCTAGGATTTTTCAAATTTGTGTTTATTTTAGTTCTACTTGTCCCCCTAGGGCTGCTGAGGTGATGGCTCTAGCAGTTGGTAGTGTTGAGTTCAGTGAGTGAGATGCTAGGAAGAGAAAGGCGATTGGGGAAAATTTCATTAACCAATGGTTAGGGATGAGCCTTGAAGCACTTCTGGGAATCATGAGTGGAATTGGACCAGTCCTAGTTTTATTATGATTGCTATTGTCGCAAGGAAGCATGATGTGGGAAGGGTTAGCTGGATAATGTCTCATTGTCCATGAGATCACGCATTAGTCATGGTCAACAAGAGGACATCGAGAAGTGCCCTGTTAATGTGGCTTATTGGACACCAAGCAATGCCATCCACCCTAACAACCCTACTCATGTTAGTATTGTCTGCCTGCGAAGTAGGCACAGGCCTAGCAATGCTCACTGCCTCTACGTGAACCCACGGTTCTGACTGCTTACATAACCTAAACCTCCAATAATGTTAAAAATCAATTATTACATTCCTCCCCATAGTCTTCCTATCCTCTTGCCCACTATTCCTTTGAACTAAGGCCACCACACATAAGCTCCTAATCACCACCCTCAGCCTACAATGACTACTCCTAGCATACCATCCCGCCTCAAAACACTAGCCCAAAGAACTGGCATTGACCAAATCTTATCCCCCCGATTAGTACTATCCTGCTGACTACTATCTCACATAATCACAGCAAGCCAAAGCCATCTGCAATACAAACCACCAACACAAAAAGCAATAGTCATCACAACCTTTAATTAGAGTCCAACCATTCATTATCTTAGCCTTCTCTGTCACAAAACTAATACTGCTTACTCTTGGACCAGCAGAGCCAGACCTAACAGTACTCCAATGGGACAGAAAAGAATAAGCAAAGACAAAAGGAAACAGGACCTATTTATCCATTCTGCCGTTTTCCTTTGAAAACTCCACCTCCCCACATTGACTAGATTCTCATTCTCTGGATAAATGCTACCTAATCTCTGCATGCCCAGCCTGAAGGCCCAAAATGGGGGATGCAGAGAGCTTGGGCCGGAGCTGACATCTTCCCACCATGAACAGGAAAGAGAAGACCAGGTTAGGAAACCCGGGGACAGACCCTGAATTGAACACTAGCAGCTTCTTCTGCCATCAGTGGGACACAAATAGGAACTGTGGTGTCTTGGGTCATGCAGGTATTCACCAGCATATTCTTTGACATCCAAAGTACAAAACCAGCAGCAGATATCAACTGTTAAGGCAACGCAGGTTGCTCTTCCTCTTTTCTTTCAGCACAGATCAAGCAGACATCAGGACCATGCCTGGCCCAGGTAACCAACAGCCATAGGCAGCTGCCTCTCTTAATTTTAGCTAAAGCTGGTTCTGTACAATGACCAAATTTAGAAACTTTCTCTCCACTTTCAAAATAAAAAAAAAAGCAAATATATTAGACGTGTGAAAAAACCCCAGCTATGGGACCTTAAGTTCAGATATAAAAACCAAATTAGGTGACAAGCTAGGAAAAAACTGCTTCAAGTGACCTTCATTTATCATACTGCTGGGTTTTTTTCTACTCAGTAGATACTCTTTACTCCAGACTATGTGAGACTGTTTAGCACATTAATGGATTGCTGCTTTATAAACAAGGAAGCAAATTAGTTTTAATAGGCTAAACAATTAACCTTGGAGAACATTTCATGCTTCTAAGCCTAGACAAATTATTGTCTGCTCTTGGTTCTGATGAAAATATATATGCAATGTCATTTTTCTGACATACATGTTACCTCCAAATCAACAATTGACTCTTGCTGTTGAACTTTATTGTATCTGAAAGAAGAAATTAAACAAATATAGCTATAGGAAATTATATACATATGAAGCCTTCTAGATATAAGAAATTCAGTTTAAATGAAGTTCTTGTCCTGAAGGAGAGAAAGTTGTTAGAGCTGACACCAGTTGGCACTTCCTAATTTTTAAGGTGCTATTCCATTCACAGCTGAATTCTGGCCTCTGTTTTGAAAACTTTCTTTAGAGAAATCTGAACTTCTCACTCTGTGCAGAAGAGAACTGTAAACAGATATTTTTGTTTTGATCTGAATTTCCTAATTACCAGAAATGGATCTCTGTAGTGATATTTGAATAGGATTGCAAATAACTTCAAATTTCCCCAAATTTTAATTTTATTAATATAGCTACAAGAAGTCCACATTATACCTCCATAACTGTGGCATGCAGAGCAAAAACCAGGATGTTGTACAGATTTTACTCTTTATCAGAAGCATAACTCCATACGCACTAAAATGCTTTATTCCTAAATTTACCTTCCAGCTTCCAGAAGTTAAAATTTCCAGACCTTTTTGTCCTCTTCTGACCTGTTAAAAATTGCTATCTGCCATCCTGAGGTCATCAATCTTGCAGACACCATGACTGTTTCATGACAACAGCTTTTAGTACACATTATATTATTCTCACAGTAATAAATTTTGTAAAAATAATTAATTCTTTTAATTTAGGTTGTCTTCCATTATACATAGATGCCCATTTTCGGTGAGCTATTTAGGACAAGAATTAAAACCAACCTCAAGGCACCTATGTTATGAACTCAGAATGCAAGACCACTTAAAATATATAATCCAGAAGCAATTTACACATGGGGCCTTAGCTAGCCTATAGCTTTGTCAAGCTATAAAAGCTTGACAAAACAAGCTCGGGAACAAGTTCTCTCTCCTACAATTGCTTACTCTGTCTTTACTCAGTTTTTTCTCCTACTTCATGAGCCTCTTATTCCATCACAGCAGAAACAAATGCAGGCCTCCTGGTGCTGACTTAACACGTTGTTGTCATTTTCTCTTTGGGAAGAAATCTATCCTCTAACAGAAAAATATATGTAAGATTTTAAAATAAAAGACATAGCTGCTTCTAGTCTTTCTTCTCGGTAGATTCTCCAGTGAATCTTCAATCTATGCTTGCTTTTAAACTCCGTTAACAGAAACCTTTTCTAGTTAAACACATCCCCTCATTTTTTATCTTAAGGGAAGTTCCAAATTGACTATAATCAAGGATGAAGCTTCAGGCCTGAAAAATTCCTTTTGTATCCCTAAACTTAAGACCTTAGTTTTGCTTTGAACTGTTAAGTCAACTTGTGGGCCCAACCACAATTTCTAGTCATTTGTAAATACGCAAACATACATAAATACAGAGGTAACTCACTGTCATCCTAGGCCAGAATGAAAAGATGAATATCCTCAATCTTTCTCCTCATAGAGACCAGTTTGAAAATCAGATTTTCAGGAAATTTCAGGGGAAAACATAATGAACTTTGAACTGATTCCTAGAGAGAGCCCCTCTCTCCCTATTGACTCCAGTAAGAGCCTGAGGAAACCAGTCTCTTCTGGATTTCTAGAGTTTGGAGCAGAACCTTCAGCACGGCAAGGAATACAGAGCTAGCAAATTCCTCTTGAACTAGGAAAGAGAACTTTTTGCACAGGAGGAAGCCAGTGCTAGTGCGCAAAACCCCATCTGCCTCTTTGAACCTGTACCTGCTGTTCCTGATGTCCTCCAAGGATCAATACACCAATTTATATCTATGGGCTTGATAAGGGTGTAGATTGGCTGAGAATACTGAGGTTGGGTTTATCTTTGAGCAGAGGAAGCTTATAAACCAGGTTAATGTGTTTCACAGGTTGTTTCCTTGTATGCAGGTCAAAGAAGAGGAATCTGTTGCAGCCCTGTCAGAATGATGTTTTCTTAAGCAAGAGCAGTGCATTTGAGCTTTGAATATTTTCCAGTTCCCTCCCCAGTGCATAAGTCAGGATGGTGGCTGTCACAGCTTCAGCCCCTCCGATTTCAACCCACATCACCAACAACACGAATCCCTTTGCCAAGGGAGCCCTCTGGATGTGTCCTCTCCATTCATTGAGACCCTGAAATTTTCCTGGGGGAAGCACAACCTGACAGCTGTTTTTATTCTAACAGAGCTGTGAGCCTTCAGACCCTTTCGCAGCAGCCGCCTTGCAGCAGTGCCCTCTCATAAGCTTGTGGATGGGTGTGAGGAACAAAGATTGTGATTTTTCATTGACATGCCATGTTTGCAGTGCTGAGGAACTCAAAAAGACAGTTTCCCCACCCACTACTGCTCTCACACCACTTATTTCTTCTGACCTGAAATTCCAAGTTTCTATTCACTGCAGCTTGTTTTACACAAATACAACACCTACCCACCAGCCTCTTCCAGATCTTGTGCTCTGGAGCCATAAGGCCAACTTTCAACATAATGAGTAGAGAAAAGTCATCTAGGACTCCGTCCAGCATGCTAGATCTACCATGAGAGGGCCAATGTGTCACTGACAAGTATCACAACCAATTAGCAGTAAATAACCAAAAAAAAGAATATCAGGAGGAGAAAGCTGCTATGACAACAAATCGGTGCACTGACAAAGAACGAATCGGAATTAAGAAAATAATGCTAACAAAAAAATCATTTGGGCAGAAATTAGGGTGTCCTGTCTAGGAAACTTTTGCAGTCCCATGTCATGTCAACAAAGCAGATATTTGTAGAGGTCCTGACTGATGTCACCTTTCAAACCCACTGACTTAGGTGGTACCCTTTCCAGAAAGGGCAAGGGATGTGACAATGTGCAAAATACCATGGTCAACAGCAGCATCTTTCAGCCACTGTTTTAACAAAAAAATCTGTGGCTAAACTTCTATATTTTTCATATTTCACCACTAGACTTTCACAAATTCAATCATCTCCTTTTTTTGTGGGATCATGTTATCTGGGGAAAGATGGTCCTGTGAAATGTTTAATAAAAAGCCTAGTTCCTGTAAGACATTTTCATTTCGCTCTTGAAGACCCGATGTAGTTATTTCACAGCAGAATACAAAGCAAGTGCATGAAAAACAAAGGTCATTTAGCTGTTAAAGATCAAAGCCCAGAGTCTTACACGGATATTTCAAATTCCTCTGCCAGATTGTATCTTGAAAATACATTTTTCAAATCAGAAAGAATGTGTGTAGTTAGAGAATTACTGAATAAACAACGCTCACTTTGAAGAAATGGAAGAAAATGCCATCATATCAAGTGAAAGAATCTAGATGAGGGGTGGGGGGCAAGAGGCTATAGGAATGTTTTCTGAAGACAGCAAGTTTAAGAATGATGCATTATCTGTCAATCAAATGCCAGCTGCTGGCTGGAACAGAACACTTAAAAGCACATGCACATGCTCCAACCACATGCTCCACTCAGGCCAGCTGGGAGTAGATAACAGAAGAATAAAATACTGATTCCTCAGTGTTTAGTTCAGTTTTGAGGAAAATATTGACATGCTACTTGAGTATTACCTTGCTAAAATGTCAGTAATTCGTCTTTACAACAGCTTCATATTATTATTCTAATTTAAAGGAAAACGAAATAGACATAGATGAGAATAAATGATCTATGAGAATGAGATAAGGCCAGTGACAAAACCAGCATTAGACTTCCTACTAGCTCTAGCTTCAGTACATTTGACATATCAGACAAAAACCTGTTAAAATATTTGCCTCTTTCATTAGTTAACTTAGGTATGATTTAAATACCGGACTTTGAAACCAAACTTTAGAGTCCATACTGTCTATACAGTCTTTGAAAAAAACTCAACCATAAGCAATCATTTCCAAAAAATGACAGTCACACTGAAATTTGAAACAGAACAGTTTGCCCTTGAAAGGGAATAAAGTCTGTAGCAGCACTACAGCTTTCCTTTTTTTTTTTTTTTTGTATAAAAATTAGGTGGCTCAGGAGTAATTATAAGATCAAATTTTCATACCAAGGTTTTGTCACCACCAAAGCACTTTAAATTAAATGTGTTACCATAAGTTTCCACAAAGGAGTTCCTGTCCTACAATCAGGGGCATCCAAGTTTTATCCAAGCAACGTGTAACAGTAATGCTGCAACTTGGAGGGCTAAAAGTAAACTGAGAGTGAGCACTTCACCCAGTGAGAATTTCACTCCATCAGAATTTCTGCATCTTCATATCCTGTAGGGCACATAAATGTCACGCACTCACCCCCTTCCCAAGGCACAAGTAGAATTTAGGGAGCTCCAAATTTGTCTATCATCATTTTCTACACAAACAAGGGAAAACTATCTTAACTGAACAGATTACAATTTGTAAAGCTGTCAGGCTAAGGAATATTTGCAGATGTGAAGAGGAGAGCAATCAGCTCATGCAGCTGGGTAACAGCACAGGATTATGCCCAGTGCAAGTTCCATGGCACCTCAGCACACCTTCAGACTTTCTCCATCCTACCTACTCTACACAATCCAGGAAGGGAAGGATGGACGTGGGGAGGACGCGGCTGTTCAAGGAGGTTGAGCTGTAGGAGTGACATTTCCATGGAGAACAGCTACAATAATGGCAGGAGGGAGCAGGGAGTGAGTGGATAGAAGCAGGGCCTGGTGCTGAAAGGACCCCTCCAGCTCCCAGCAGGTGACCAGGAAAAGGCACAAGGGAGAAGAACAGCAACCACGTGTGCCTCAGCAGTGACCAGCACATCCTTGCTCTTCTTGGCCACAAAAGGGTTCAAAGAGCCCCTCCTCTGGAGCCACAGTGGCGTCTGTTGGGATGCACTCTGCCATGCTCCTAATGCACACCTAAGTCATATGTGCCATGGCTAATTTCAGAGCCTGATGCTAAGAGCCTTTGATTTTTCTTGCCACATTTGTCAATTGCTATATATGTGGTTTCTCTCCCTCCAAAGCAAGATTGCCCTCTTCATCTTCCTTGTTCAAATAATATGAAATAGAAGGTTTCTGTTTTTCCTGTGTATTTTTAATTGCAAGTAACCATCACACATGGATGTGTTGAGACTTAAGCCTTCACATTAATTTCTATATCAACACACTGGTTTTTTATTCAGCTGGGTATGTAACACGGAATAGAACAGCAAGTGTTCTTAATCATAAGCAAGCCAGACCTGACGAGAAGGGATTTTTTTCTGCACAAATTTAATCTGCTGAAGGTATATTTACATGGTACATTCTGTGAAACACAACCATTCCACACTTGCAGCTATTCTGCCCAAACCATCCAAAAGCTACATGACTACAGTTGATGTAGCAGTGAGCCCAACTTGAGAGCCCTCCTGAGAGGCAGGATATGTTTATTCAGGCTCAAGAAACTATGATTTTTGATTACCTCATCTTGCTGGCTGAGCAGTTTGATGTCTGCACAGGCTGCAGTATATGGGAACTTTCCACAAGAGGCATCTTTATCAACTGTGGGACCTAGTGAACTGAAGAACAGATCACTAAAAAATAACAGAGAGGGGTTTGTTTTCATGTGTAAAGATTGGTACTTCCTGCAAAAATAGACCTGAAGTTCCCAAAATTGCTATAATTGCAATGTCTTGCTGCTGTAGTAGATTTTATCTCATTTTCAGAAAGTCTTTAAGAATTTAGCAAAATTCTACAAAGGAATCAGAGAACTCTTTAAACAATTACATGCCCCTGAAGCACGTGCCCCCTGTTTCCCTTTGGAACTTCAGACTTATCATAGTTAAGAGAGAAACTTCAGACTTACCACAGAAAAGAGAGGAGGAGAGTTCTTTTCCACTTTATTAGTGAAGACTTTGCTGTGACTTTTGTTACATTTTTTGCAAAGTCCTGGGTTTTTTTTCAAACTGTATTTCTTAAGGTTTGGGGGAGTAACATCAGCAGATATTCCTCTAAGTTTCTACCTTGAATCACATGCACTGCCCTGGGGCATGAGGCTATTCAGAACGCTGGGGATGCTGGGCTACATTTACTAGAGCAACACTGGTTCAGCCTTGCATCACTTTATTGCTAGGCACAGGGCCATCTAAGCATCCACCAGGTCAGTTCTTCGGTAGAGGTGGTGGGAAAAAGAAAACTTTTCATTACTGCATTGAGACCAATTTTTTAAAATCACAGAGCTTGAAGATATGGTTGGGCTCAAACCTGTCTCCTTACAATTTACAGTGGAAAATTGGGATAAATACACCATCTGCAGAGCTTTTAGTAGAAGGCCTTGTTTTCTGTTTGACAGAAAATGAATGTAAATCAAAGTTAATGGCTGAATGACATAGCCTACCTTTTTAGCTCTATATACAATTGAAATTACTTTCATTTCTAGACACAACTTCATCTGTGAAAATCAACAATTTTCCCTTATTTTTATTTCCACATTTTCTAACAAGAAGTTTAAAATTAAGTAGCATTTATGCAGAGTGTTAGTCTTCTCTTTCACAGAATCACAGAATGACAGGATACACTGAGTTGAAAGGGACACAGAGGGATCATCAGAATCCAGCTCCTGACCTTGCACTGCACCAGCCCCATCGTGTGCCCAAGTGCATTGTTCAAATGCCTCTTGAACTCTCTCAGGGTTGGTGCTGTCCCTGAGGACCCTGTTCCAGTGCCCAACCAAACTCTGGGTGAAGAACTTTTTTCTAATTACCCAACCTAAACCTCCCCTGACACAACTCCAGGCCACTCACTAGGGTCCTGTCACTGGTCATCACAGAGCAGAGATCAGTGCCTGCCCCTCCTCTTCCCCTCACGAGGAAGTTGTAACTGCAGTGAGGTCTCTCCTCAGTCTCCTCTTCTCCAGGCTGAACAGACCAAGTGACCTCAGCCACTCCTCACACGGCTTCCCCTCAAGGCCCTTCACCATCCTCGTGCCCTCCTTTGGACGCTCTCTAACAGCTCAATGTCTTTTCTGTATTGTGGCACCCAAAACTGCCCCCAGCACTGGAGGTGAGGCCGCCCCAGTGCAGAGCAGAGCGGGACAATCCCCTCCCTTGCCCGGCTGGCGATGCTGTGCCTGATGCCCCCCAGGACACGGGTGGCCCTCCTGGCTCAGATTACCTTGTCATTGACCAGGACCCCCAGGTCCCTTTCCTGCACTCATTTCTGCTTTCCAGCCTGTCATTCCTCAGTCTGTCTGTACATCCAGGGTTGCCCCATCCCAGGTGCAGAATCTGGGACTTTCCCTTGTTGAATTTCATATGGTTGGTGCCTGCCCAGTTGTCTCTTTTGTCAAGGTCTCTCTGCAGGGCCTCCCTGCCCTTAAGGGAGTCAACAGCTCCTCCCAATTTTGTATTGTCTGTGAACTTGCTTAGTATCCCTTCCAGTCCTGGGTCCAAGTCCTTCATGAAGATGTTGAAGAGCACAGGGCCAAGGATGGAACCCAGTGGAACCCCACTAGTGACAGGTCACTAGTCTGGTATCACCCCATTCACTGCAACCCTTTGTGCCCAACCTGTGAGCTGGTTGCTCACCCATCACATGATGTGTTTATCCAGCCACGTGCTGGGCAGTTTGTCCGTAATGATGCTCAGAGAGACAGTATTGAAAGCTTTACTGAAATCCAGAATGCTTACATCCACTGGCTTCCCTTGCTCAGCTAGGTGGGCTACATTGCCGTAAAAGGGGATCAGATTTGACAAGCAGGACTTCCATCTCATGAAGCCATGCTGGCTGTGACCAGTGACTCTATTTACCAGCTCCCCATTAGCTCGATCTCTCTGGATTCCCAAGACCACTCAAAAATTATCAAGAGAGATTTTGTGATGACATTAGCTGGCTCTCTGGAAATTCTTGGATGAATCCCATGAGGCCCCATAGATTTGTAGGTGAAGCTGAAGAAGCTTCAGGAGAAGCTGAAGAAGCATCATGATAGTTTCCTCTGAAAGTGTGTCTGGGTCTTCAAGGCAGCATGCCAAGTTTCCATGATTTGGATGCCCTGGATCCAGCCTCAACAATTTTAAACCCAAATTTCCACCTCTCTGCAGAATACCTGGCAGCTCATAGCTTTCACAGCTGCTGTCTCACAGCAGGAGTGCCAGGAGCCAAACGGGGTTGGGAATTCCACTTTTGGAGCCTCCAAATCTCATGTACATAGAAAGCCAGGAAAGTTTGGCTCAGCTGGCTGTCCCAAAGCCACATGCCTCCCTCTTCTGCTCCAGAGTAAAACTACAAGATGGATTTTCACAGGGCTGGGAAAAGAAGAAATATCTGTCATGTATTTAGACATCTTCTTTCAGAAACTCCTTTTAGATTTTGGAGAAAATTGCTCAACAGAGCATATTTTGAAAGAGGCTTTTTGTTGCATGAAATAATTTGCACTTTCTGATTGGATGAATTATAAAGGAATAAAAGGTGCGGGAACATATAAAGTGAAACAAATCTGATTGTGAAATGAGTTTTCAGCATATGCTCTACTATTCTATCTCAAATATCAGTAAAAAAACCCCAAACTTCTAGCACAACACAGAGTAAAGGGCAGAAGCAGCAGCAATTTTAGAAGTAATTGCTTTTCAAATTAAACTCACACAATCAGGATAAACGTTCTGTCAAATACAGCCATGCACTAAACTGAAACTCACATTCTGTATATATCTTCATCTTGAAGGCCTGTTAATAGGAAGAAATGGCAGAATTCAAAACTTGAAGTGCTAGAACGTGGTTACCTTAAAGCCAGGCATGAATGTTTCACAGCTGAGCTTTAGCTACGCGCCATTTTCTTTCCAAGTTTGAGAAGATTTGTACTAGCTGTCATGTTTTGCAGAGTTAGTTATTTGAGTTTTAGACTGTAGCCTGGAAATTACTACTGGAACCTTCTCAGAGACACATCTCTTTTCTCAGACCAAAATGATAGAAAAATATGTCAAAGGAGAGGCTGGATCTTGAAGGTTGTATTTACTTTTGAAGTATTTATTTGCTTTAAACCTAAATCCTTTCCAAGCTTCCCCCAGGGAAAGGATTTTTCATAATTAAGAAATTTAGGAATTTGACCAAACACAGGGCAGCTGGAAAGATAAGAGGAAAAGTAGCAATAACATTAAATTACACTAAATGAGTATTTCTCAATAAAGGAAGGAGAAAAGCACTTGAAGGGAAATAACTCGGAACAGAATGAACATTTCTACACATGATGAGAGTTTTTCTAACATTTTGATATTTCCATGCATCCAGAAAAGATACAATCATCAGGAGGACACAATAGAAAGAAATGAAAAAATTTTGTTTGTTCGCTCATCACTCTTTCCAGACAGTCTTCCTGCACAGCCATCTCAAGCGAGTTGCCACAAGTCTTCCTATAACATTTGTGTCTGTGAATGGCTGCAGAAACAAAGATAGTCTAGAAGAATCTAAAAAAACTCTAGGGGAATTAACAGGCAAAACAATCACTGACAGGCAGAGCATACTTTGATGAGAATGCGAGAGAGAAAAAGGACCAAGGGATACACACACTGTGTGGAAGGAAGTATCCCCACAGCACTGAGCAGAGTGGGAGTTGGTGGTGGGAGATTTCACTTTCTGCGGATGCTGAGGTCAGTAGCTTATGGCTGGGACATTCTCTGTGGGACGAAATTTTGAAAAAGTTGTCACAGGACCCTGGAAAGAGTAAGAAACGGGAGAGAGAGGCTTAAGAGTTAAATTTATGCCAGTTTGTGACTGCCAGACTTCTCTTCTGCATGAACTGACTGAGGCTACAGCAAGTCAAGGTCTAGGCCTGGAACCTGATCATGTGTGCTCAGCGGTGTACTGAGGGAGGACTCTTATGCTTGCCCTGACGTGGCCATCCACCCTTCACAGTGCTGTCCAGAGGTTTGCTACCAATAGATTGCTGCTAGTGCATGTCTTTGGTGACTGGATGGTTAAGCTGTGAATATGTTTGGCCCCTCAACTCTGCAAAGTAACACTCCAATATAACTATATCCCTCAAAAAGACATGTCATGGCAGATATTAACAGACTTTTAGCATTGCCAAAGGCCAAGCTAGTGAAAGTATCTCCATCATAATACCATAAATACCCATCCAGAGGAAGACCTCATCCCTGGTCTGAATATGCCAAAGATAACATGCATTTCACTGTCTGTAGCTGTGTTTGAGTAGATCAGGAAAGTATAAGTATCTACGGAAGAGGTAGATTAGAAAATAAAAACAAAACATAAACAAAAAAAAGGCAACTAAACAAAAAAAAACCCAAGCAATAAAAAAATCAACCACTCAGAAGGAGCAAAGAAGCAAAGCTGACAAAAATCATACAAGCTGATCATGGACATTTTGCACTCCAACTTCTCTTTATCTTACTGTAATTGCTGATCTCTATACATACTGCCTGCTGCTTTCATTTTACTATTCTTCACATGCTGCTGTCACATACTGACAGACTGAGGCCGTCAGGCCATGGCTCACAGAACATTTCTCCCAATGCATTTATTCTGCAATTGCTTTGGGAAATGACAGTGCTCTTGTTCACAGACAGCCAGCTGTGACCTGTTCTGCCCTGGAGCTTTCCTCCAGACTTCTCAAGGATATATTCCCACCAGATACAAAGACTTTTGTAATGAAGAATATGCCATAAGCCTAAAAGGGTCTTGTTCAGTTCTTTCATGAATTCGAAGGCATTTCTAAGCTACACCACATTTGCTCTGGACCTGTAGATAGAGTGCTTGATTTGGGCAAGTCTTATTCAGACTTCATTAGGACGATGTGAAAAAAAGAGCTCAAAACTGCCTTTGAATCTTAGAGAATCTCTCTCTCTCTCTCTCTCTGTGTGTGCGTGTGTCTCTCTCTCTCTCTCTGCCAATTTTATTTTTCCTCTTTTCTTGCTTTGGATACAATTAGCAGAGCTATAAAGAGTCATTACGTTGTTGCCAGGAAAAGATCCTTGTGCTAAGATCTGTGTTCAGAAAACGAACATTAGAGGACCATCAGCCCTCATGCTGATTCCTGATGCCTGGCACCTTGCAGTGATTTACTTCACTGTCAAGCCCATACAAAACTCTCCAGTAGCAATGTTTTAGTCAACTTTGCATTCCATTTGCACTCATGAGAGTCACAACATATTTGACACTGAAGGGGAAGCTTGTCTGCTTCATGGGAAGTTTGTAATGTACCAAATTGTTTATTGAAATCTTCACGTAAACCATTATGATCCTGTCTGAAATTCTATGTAGTAGTAGCAAAACTTGACATTACATTAAGAAAATGACAGCAGCAAAGGGCATATTTGTACATTTTAAATAAGAAAGCATTTTAATTCAAAAAATTTTAGATTTATGTGATGTTTTGACCTTGCTGTGTTCCAGAAAAAATAAAATGTGGCATTTTGATTGTTTACTAATCAGCCTTTAAAAATTATGTTTCTAGTAGTTTCATGCAAGATGCCTATATCTCTGTATGTTAGAGGTACACACTCCAGGCAATGGGTATATTGCATCTTTTCTAGTCCAAGTACATGGGAAGACTACACAGTCAGTAATTTTGCAGACTACTATTACTGCAATTTATTTTTCCTATGGTACTGCAAGCAATGTCACACAATCTACAACATGCAAAGGCAGAGGAAAAACTGTTGTCCCTATACTAAAGATATAACACACTAAAGAGAGGGTTTCTTGTCAAAATTAGTGTTCTTTTGAGTATTGCAGGTATTATAGTCCAGTATAGTCTTTCCACATTCCTACCATAACCTCATTAACCATGCTCTCCCTAAAAACCACCCCACATACTGTGTCATCTTTCATCGCACTCAAAATTACTCATTTACCCCTCTGACAATGGACAGTCAAGAACTACGAATGGATTCTAAACTTGCCAAGAGTATATTCCTAAGCTTCCAGGAAAATGTTCTTGTCTGGATATGAGAACATTCAAAAAAAAACAAGAACTCTTAAGTGTCTTTCCCAAAGCATGAAATCAGAGATGGTGATGTATTTTATCTTATGACATTAGAACAATATCACAGTATTGGCAGAGGCATCATAATGGACAACTTTAAAAGTGATGAGGTTCTTAAAGATGAAGGAATTTCCCATGTAAGTGTTCCGAAGTTACCAAACCTGTCCATCGACATACTGATTTTGTTGAAAGAGAGACTCCAAAGAAGCTTTCAAAGGCCTACTCAGTATCTGTCTACTACTTTAAACACTAGAATTTTTCACAAAGTCTGCCCCTAGAGTTCATACTACTTTCCATTTAAATCTGAATAAGCCTACATAGAGAAAATAGGCAAAAGTCTCCCACAAAGCACTGTTTTTAGGTAGGATTCATAACACAGTCACTATTTTCCTCAAACAATATGCCAATGGTGACACCCTGGCAGATTGCATGAACTGGTTTTATTCTCAGTTATGACAGTATAAATCAGAAATATCTCCACTGACCTCATTGGAATTCCAAGAGTAAAGGACTGGTGAACTGACTTCTTGGCATCTGCTCACAATTGCCTTTATTAGACCCTCCGTGCATGTAAAAGTGACCAAATTGTTCACAAGGATAGGAGCAGAACAGGTATAATTGAACAGGTATTGGAGAAATATTCCAGGTCACACACACACAAAGTCATTCCTCATTTTTCAAATAATTGTCACAGAGTGAGTGGGAGAAATTGAAAAAAATTATTTTCTTAAGCTGAAATATCAAACTATTGAAGGAATAAAAAAGGCATACAGATGTAATAAATTATGACAAAACGGATGTAAAATTGCTGGCACAAATTTAAATACGAAATACTCAACGCAGAATTGAAGAGATCTAGCTGACACCAAATTATTGTTAGTGTAGCAATATGCATGGACTAGCTGCTGTAACGAAACAATTTGCTATCAAAAGCCAAAATAGGGGCTATAGAAATGGCAGTCTAGTTGTCTGAGGTGACCCAAGGTAGCCAGAAACGATTTCCTTTTGCATATTTACAGTGTCATATTTTCATCAGTGATATGCAGACATATCAAGTGAAACCTCTGGAAGTTGGCACCAAGGTGAGTGGTGCAGCTGACACTCCTGAGGGACAGGATGTCATCCAGGAGAACATGGACAAGCTTCAGGAGT
The DNA here is from genome assembly GCA_013398855.1 of Mohoua ochrocephala. NCBI lineage: Eukaryota > Metazoa > Chordata > Aves > Passeriformes > Acanthizidae > Mohoua > Mohoua ochrocephala. The sequence continues at coordinate 50,573 of VZTA01026977.1, forward strand.
GAGCCCATGAAAACTTCCCGAGGTACAAAGAGGCCACATGCAAGGTGTGGCACCTGGGCTGGAGCAATCTCCGACATCAGCAAAGGCTGGGAGATAAGTGGATTGAGAGCAGCCGGGACAAGAAGGACTTGGGGGTCCTTGTGGATGAAAAACTGGATGTGTCTTGGCAACGTACACTCGTAGCTCAGAAAGTCAACCAGACTGCATCAAAAGCATTGTGGCCAGCAGATCGAGGGAGACGATGTTATCTCTTTACTTTGCTCTGGTGAGACATCCCCCAGAGCACTACACCCAGCTCTGGGGCCCTCAGCACAGGAAAGACATGGATCTGTTGGAGTGAGTCCAAAGGAGGGCCAGGAAGGTGCTCAGAGGGCTGGAGCACCTCTTCTATGAGGAAAGACTGAAGAAGACAAGACTCCAGGAAGACCTTATTGCCATGATTCAATACTTACAGGGGGCTTTTAAGAAAGGTGAGACCAGATGTTTCAGTAGGACCTGATGCAACAGGACAAAGATAGACTGAGTCTAGATAGGTGAAACACCGGAACAGTTTGCCCAGAGACACTGTGGATGCCCCATCCCTGGAAGCGTTCAAGGTCAGGTTGAATGGGCCTTCGAGCAAACTGGTCTAGTTGAAGACGTCCCTGCTTATTGCATGAAGGTTGGACTAGATGAGTTTCAAAGGTCCCTTCTAACCCAGTCTATTCTGTGATTCAATGTCAAGGGGAAAGTAATGAAGAGGATGATGATTACGATGATGATGATCATGATTACTTCTTATCTTATTATTAATGATTGTAAAATTCATTAATAAATATTCAAAATTACTAATGAAATAATGTCACTCTGAAAATGACAGTCAAAAAATACAGTGGTTCCATGGCTACTTTTGCCCTACATTTTCTTCTTCTGTCCTGCTTCATTTTCAAATAAACCCATATTTTCTATTGTCCTCTATCACAACAATGAGTAAAGGAGGGCCAATTCTTTTGCTGTAATAAAGAATTTTTCAGAATAATATTTACTCTCAGAACTCTGCAACATGCTTTCCAGTGTAATTGTGACACCCAAGAAAACAATTGTTTTCTTTTTTTTTACAGAAATTATTTGTAGAGCTTTCAGTGAATGCAACTCTCCTAGTAATTCTATTGGAGATACATGAGAAGAGATATTATGCTCATCTCTCTCTATATTTCCACTGCTGACAAGAATAAAGTAGCAACAAAACCCACTTTCTAAAATAAAAAAAAAAAAAAAAGAACTTTTAATAGCTTCAGGAAAGTAATTTTTTGAGCAGAAGTGTCAGACTTACATGAACCTTTCAAAGCAGACCAAGACATCCTTTCCAATGTTAGGTAGGTCTACTTTTTAAACAGCATTTCAGAATTGTGATTTTCAGATTTGCCTCAAGATTCAGGTTTCTGTGCTTCTTCTGCAAAAGGTAAATCTGCATGTTGGACACTACATGCTCCACACATATGTCCAACACCTGTCGAACTTGAAAAGAGCATATTAACCCTCATAAAATTCTAGTTCCAATGAAGAGTATATTTGGAAATTATGAAAAGAAAAAAATACTACTTTTGAAACTATACTTTGAAACTATAACCTCTTTTAAACATTACTTTTAAAAGTACATTTGACCCTGTCATCAAGAATTTAATTAGGATATTTCACAGGTAATGACTTTTTATTTTCCAGTTCAACCATCCATAAAATGGAATCCTCTGTGTGATTACTGAAGCATTTGTAATTGGACTTTTCTTTACAGCGAAGCAGAAGACACACAGAGTAAGAAATACATTTCCAAATTTTTGTATTCTCCAGCTTCAGATGGAAAACATTGTCATGAAATAAACATGGAATTGCCCCTCTTTTCCAGAAAGTGACTGGTCAGACCACGAAGTTTGTGACTAGTGAACAGAGAAACATTGCTTGTACTAAAGAACCTTTTTCTGTGTTGCTGGACAACTCACAACCCTCTGTAATGGGCATGTCTACCACGTTGGACAAAGTAAGGTAGATAGTGCCGTGAGGCAGTATGCCTTGCCTTCAATGAGAAAGAAAGATGAGAAGCCCCAACAGAAAAAGCGACTCCCTGAACACAAGTTTATTCCAAAACCTATCAGAAAGCCTCATATATGACAGCCTTTCTGATAGGTGAGTATGAGTGGCTTAAGCTGTTACTATTTCTTGGTTAACTGATACATATGTCAGGTCTGATGGGTAATATGGTTTGAAACAGTATTACCTCTCAGAATACCTGCTGTCTTCAGGAAGTTCTTACTGATTCCTTTCATTTAAGAGCCATACCACTGTTTACTAAAGGTTCCCATACTGTCAAATATAGTCTTTATCAAGAGGCACTGAAAAAGCAGCAAAGAGGAAGAACAAGCCATGCACCAAGTTTTGCCAGTGCATCCATTCAACAACAGTAGATGTCTGTAAAAAACAGAAACATCCAAATCCAGGAGTCCACACCCAGAACATAATGTACAGTGGGCTGTCTGACCCCGATAGCTGCCTCTGACACTGATCATGACCTGGGCCTACACTATCCCCATCCCATCTCCTTTTCAGTGAGGTCCCTGCTCCATCTGCCTTGTTAGTATGCTTGACTTCATGCTCATTGTCCTGCATGGAGCAGTGGGCCCTCGCTGCCCTCTGTCAGAAATAAGGCGAGTGAAACTGAGCAGATAATAAGCCATAAAATTACAGAAACTGAAAAAGGACACACATAGTGGCCAATGGGGAGGCAACCTGATATCTTGTTTTGCAATCACAAACATCCTCAAAAGACAGATATGGGAATTTTCATCTCTTAATGCATGAAAAGAAGTTGATAGAGGTATTTTTTCTGGTCTTAATAAGACTTCTTATGTTGTCCCTCACAACATCCTTCTGGACAAGCTGTCCAACTGTGGGATGAGTAGGGTCATGTTGCACTGGGTGTAGAACTGTCTGAAGGACAGAGCTCAAAGGATTGCAGTGAATGGGGCTACAGGTGGCTGGAGACTGGTCACCAGAGGTGTTCCTCAGGGCTCAATTCTAGGGCCAGTGCTGTTCAATATATTCGTCAATGACCTGGATGCAGGAGTTGAGTGCAGCATTAGAGAGCTTGCTGATGATTCCAAACTGGGAGGTGCCATTGACTCTCATGGGACAAGAGGCCTTCCAGAAGGGCATGAAATCTAACAACAAACACTAGGCACTGTCCCTGGCATTGAGTAGCACCTGGCACAAATACAAACTGGGAGAGGAGTGGCTGGAGAGCAGCCCTGCAGAGAGGGACCTGGGGGGGCTGGTTGGCAGCAGGCTCAGTGTGAGTCACCAGTGCGCCAGGGCAAACCCCATCCAGAGGTGCATCAAACACAGCACAGCAAACCAATGACTTTTCCTTCTTTTTATTGCTGATACAGTACTCCATGATACCTAGGTAATTTTCATGATTGTTTTGTATTTTGTTTTTTCTTAAGCTTACGCAGTACTTCTACCCTCACACTTACTTATCTGACCCACTTTTCACTTCCCATACGTTTTCCTTCTGGTCCCGAAGTCAATGAGATTTTATCTTTAAAACATCCTTTATCTTTCTTCTGCAATAGGGTGCTTTTCACTTGTTCATTTTTGAATTAATGCAGCTATGACCACTGTGAATTCAGCATTGTGTCTGTGTATGCGTCGTACTCCAAGCATAGCTACCAGACAGTAATGCTCAGAAAATCTAAGAACCCTCCATCCTTTAACTCGACCTCTGTAGGGTTCGTGTTGGAGTGAGGCACCAATGTGCTTGGGCAGATGTGCTGGAAAAAGTGCATCACAGAGTAACAGACGCTTAGGGAGGTTCTGTACCTAATGCTTGGTCCATTCCAGCGGTGGATGGGTACTAATCAGAAGCCTTGTGCATTCTTTTATACTCTATAACTGACTCAAGACTTCCTTTCCATCTGACACATGGTCCCAGGTAGCCTCAAATGCTCACTGCCTTATCCTGTTTTGAAAACTGATAGACAGACAGGGTCAAAGAGTCGAAAGAATTCAATACTTCATAATTATTCTTTATTTGGAAAAGTTATTTTCCTTCCACATGAAAGACAGAAAAATTTGACCCACATCATACACAGTAACTACTGTCATTGTATTTCTTAAAAATAAGGTTAAAGTACTCAGGAAAACTGTCTTATTGGCGTTATATTTCTCCACTAGAAAGGAAAGGAAGTAGAGTCTTAGACTGTCTGGGATGAACCTTCCTTAAATTAGCCCTGCATGGCAAGAAAAGCCATTAACCCTACAGTACAAAAATGACTGCATCATTCATCATAGAGCAAGGCTTGTAGTTTTCAAGGTTTCCATACTAAAAATACAACAATTTAATTAGGCTTATAAACTGTGCAATGCTTTACTGCCATCTATTTAATATAAAAATGTCCAGATTTTGGTATGATAAATATCCATTCATTGTCTAATATCCAAAGGCATCCATTGCTGCTCATTTGTCTCTGTACAAACTGTGATAGAATTTATAATATAACCCATCATTATTGGGATTATTAAGTACAAGGAGGTGAATCCTGATCTCTGTGCAGGGGTGTAAATGCAGAGCAACACCATTAGCTCGTATGCCATTGCCCTACAATTTAGTGGGAAGGCATCATCATATTTTCAGTTATAGACATGCTAGTAACAGAGATAAAGAATTTTGCATATGCCTGTAACCTAATGATTTACAGACACCCTTACCCTAGGTCCTTCTTCTCTTCAAATGGCAAATGTGTTAAATATCAACTCATCAAATCACAGAATGTTTTGGGTTGGAAAGGACTTTTAAAGCTCATATAGTCCCACTTCCCTGCAATGAACAGAGTCAACTTCCTCTAGACTTGATTTTTCGAACACGCAGTCCAACCTGACTTTGAACACTTCCATGGATGAGGTATCCACAGCTCCTCTGGGCAACATGTTTCGGTGCCTTACCACCCTCACTGCAATTGTTCGGGTGCAGGCATCAGTCAATTCCTTCTCCACCAATTCCTTATGTCTGCAATTTAGAGGTAAGAATGTTATGGGGGAGCATCTCAAAGGCCTTACAGAAATTCAGGTAGTTGACATCCATAACTCATACCTGATCCAACAATGCAGTTGATCAGCATTTGTTTCCTACAGTAGCATGAGAGCACAAGTTGCTGAAATTTTTTGGCCATAATTATGAATACTGCTGTACAGACCAAGCATTTCCAGGACATCACTGCAGAGCACATCCTATCCCAAAGACAGGTTAATGTGGACACTTCCAAAACTTCCCCATTGGTCCTTATGAAACCATTACCAGAATGAAACCAAAAGGATTCTGTAAAAACTTATTTTAGAAAATCCACAGAATTACTAAATTAAATGCTGCTTTTTGGTAGGTAAGTCTGCAATACAATTTTATTAAATTCTGTGTTTAAATTTATTAAACTCATTGTTCAGCAGAGAGGAATCTGTGGACATAATAACCATTCTAAAAATTTATGCTGGTTCTCTAATAGGTTCAAGAGTGTTCGGTTGGTTTTTTGGTAAAAATTTTTTGCCTGTTTTTTTCATTAACAATTAGAATGTTCTGTTTGCTTTTAAGGAAAACCACCTGCGTACAGAGTGAGCTGGGAAATCTCAGAATGACTGAAAATCAAGGCAAAATAAGGTCTGGGTGAAGTAAGAAGTTCATTTCCAGGAAGCAATCCATTTTCATCATTACGGTCATGTGGTTAAATCAAACAAAAAGCAGAGCAGAACTTCTGGACTGTAATTACTGGAATTTGACCAAATATTAATGAAAAAACATTCCAAAAATAGCTTCGAAAATATGCATTGGAAGCTAAAATTATGCAGGCAGTGTTTTCATTTATAAATCTAGGTTCTTCCATCTCTAGAATTGGAGACAACTTGCATTCTTACGCTGTATCTCTCATCTGCAAAAGTCAGGCTTCAGATCCACACCACGTAACATCCTAATCTTTAATATGTGTGTTCTATAGGTCTACTGTGTGCAGAAATAAAAGCATTATTCATAGTGTCCCAAAGAACTTCACAAAAGCATAATTTGTTATTCCTGTAAGCAAGAAGTGCAAAGAAATCTGTAACCTTTGGGCTTTTGAGAAAAGTGGAGTAGTAGAGTATGGATGACTAGTTGGATATAATCTGTTCTATACAGATATTACTAATGTTGAGTCACACAATCTTTTTCACTGGTTCAGCTGAATTAAAGGAAAATTATTTTATGCTGCACACATTTTACTTATTTACTTATGACTAAAAATGTAATCGCTCTACAGGTGAACAGAAAACATGGAAAGTTTCTATGATGCTCCCTTGCAAAAGGTGAGACAGGCAACACATCAGTGTTTTTTTCAGAAATGAAACTTTACCATCTGTATTGTTTCTTGAGGAACATTGTGTTGAAGGCTAAGATGCTACTCTGCCTCGGTTGTGATGCAGGTTAATCACTCATGGTGCAGACCCCAGGCTTCTCATCTATACTCAGCCAATGCCTGATAGAGAAAATAGTGTCACTACTGAGGAGATGTTATTTCTTGTTGTAATTAGCAAGTTTTCACAAATAGATGACTGAAAACAACAGGAAGAACTGACGTTGCTGAAAATAATGTCCCGAAAAAGAAAAAACAGGGCAATTTATTGCCAGCACAATAACTACCTTGAATAACAAAGGAAAGCTGCTTCACATGACTGCTGTGGCAATAACTGACTTGACAACTAGCAAAGACTTTGGCCCGATGCCTTTGCTGTCTTCCCTTGACAAAAGCAGGTGTCCTGGCTTTGACCTTGTTGTTTTTAAACAGGCTAGGCTCTGCACCCAGGAACAATGCAAGCCAATATTTTTGCAGAAGCACTGAGGGGGTATGAATATAAAAATAAATGTATTATTATAGAGCATTTCATATCCTAATTACAAATAACAGCATAGCACCAGGTCTTATTCCCTTGTAGAAATGAGTCCACCTGAAGCAGCAGAAGGACACTTACAGGCTTTGCTGGCTTTCTTAAAGGGAAACCAAATTCCTTCCTTGGGTCCAGCTGGATTTCATGATTATCAAACCCAATTTCTGGAACAGGACACTTCTACGGAGTTCATCACTTTGTAAATAGTTGTAAATATGAACTATTCCTTCTGGATGTTATTTCTCACTCATATAAATGTAATTCGTACTTGTCCTCTGACAGGTGAAAATTGGGTTCCCCAGGTCAGTTGTGCCAAGGTATCTGGCTGTCAGGTTGGCAGACCCAGCCTGAACATTTCTACCAGGGCATTATCATCTATTCTGTATCTCCTGCTTTGATAATGAATCTTTCCACTCTTATTAAGACTCTTGACTGCTTTGATAGTTCCCTTTAGCAAGAGAAGTGTATTCAGGCTAGACAGAGAAGTTTTCACTTCAAAAACATATTTTAGACAGGCATCTTCTGTGTCAGGGAAGAGAATTTGGAGTGTCTTCACACCTTTTAAACATAAAAACATACTGAAGTTTCAAGTACTCATTAATGCAGAAAATGCAATCTCCTTTTATCAGCATTTTCAATTTCACAGTTTTATACCAAATGAACTGATTTGATACCTTTCTTCCCAGGTACAGAGAGACATTTGAAGAAATAGCTCATTAACCTATTTTTAAAAGTCTGCCAAGCTGGATAGAAGTAAGAAATATTTTCATGAAATGTTTTTATTTTGATAGGATTCCAATATTTGCCAGTTTTCCATTTTGTTGCTTTATTAGAACTCTTGAATTCATACATGGCTTCAGAGCTTTTAAAATGACCAATAACAAATGCTTTTAAATCATTACTGATTCTGAACTAGACTCATATACAAAAGCATCATTTTATAGAGTTAGACTTAAATTGTATGGTGGTAATTTCATACGGAATTGAAATCTTACTCTCTGGAAAAAAAAAAAATTTGCTGTCAAAAGTCAACAACCTACTTGCAAGAGGTTGGTGGGAGGTTAGTAATAGAGGTTTTTTATTTAAAGGCCCACACAATCCAAGCAATACAGAAATTTATGTTGTACTACACTACTAGAACTAAAATGTTCTTTCTACACCTGAGGCTTAGACAGCCTCTGGCAAATTCTCAGCCTTTGACAAGACTAGAAACTATGTTATCAGACTAAAAGTGCAATTTTGAGTCCAACTATGAACCTGGAATAGGAACTGAATGAAGCACATCACATAATCCAAACTGATATTTACCATAGGTCAGGAATTCCTATGGTTTTCAGGTAGGAAAGTGTATGGACTTTGGAAGCAAGGTCAGGCTACACAGGATGATTACAGAAGTGCTGTTGGACACTGTAGGGAGAAAATTCATATGGCCAAAACTTAATTACAATCATTCTCATTTTAGTTCATGGTAATATTATGTAGAAGGTTATCTGGGAGCTATTGTAAAACACTTGAAAGAAAATGCAGTCATCAGTGAAAGCCAAGATGTGTTCCTGAAGTCATGCCTTCCTAAGGTTACTGTCTAGTGGACAAAGGGAAGGCAGTGGATGTGGGGTTTTTTTACGTTTAGCAGAGCTTTTTATACGATCTCTGACATTATTCATCTGGACAAAATGTCCAGCATACAGGTGGACACACGCACAATATGATGGGTGAAATAGTGAATGAAGGATTGTGTTCAAAGTCTTGTAGTAAAGGGGGTAACATTTGGCTGTGGTCAGTCACTAGCAGTGTTTTCAGGGCTCAGTGTAGAGCTTTTATGGTTTTTTTATGTCAGATACCTGGACATAGAAGTGGAATGCGCTCTGAGGAAGTGCACACTAAATTCACAGGGAATACTAAACTAGGAGAAGAAATTGGTTGCTTTGAAGGTAGAGAGACCTTACAAAGAGAGATATTAAAAGGTCAGAGTGCTCTAAGATCACCAGCCAGATAAAATCTAACAAGAACATGTCACACTTTGTACCTGGGAGAGTGTAATTCAAAATGCATGTACAGACTGGGGAACCAGATTTGGGAGTGCAGCCCTATAGAAAGGGACATGGGAGTTTTGGTCGATGGTTGTTCCAATGAGAGTCAACAATGTGCTCTAGCAGCCAAAAGGGCCGACATTATCCTGGGTAAGTGCAGTATAGCTTAATGGCCAAAAGAAGTGATTGTCCTGTTATACTCAGCACTGGTGCAGCCTCACCTTGAGTACTGTGTGCAGTTTTGGGATTCCCCAAAATAAAAAACACAATAGAATGTGTTCTAAGGGGGGCAACAAATGCAGTGAAAGGACTAGAGAGCAACCGAGGATGTTAGGTTTGTTCAGCTTAGTGAAGAGTAGACTGAGGCATTATCTCATTGTTGTCTACACCTTTGTCATGAAGGAAGGCGGAGAGTGAGATGCTTCTGCATTGTATGTGGTAAAAAGACTTGAGAGAATGGCTTTAATCATCAGGGAAAGTTCATATCGGATATTAGGAATATCATCTTCACTAAGAAGGTGGCAAGCACTGGAAATTGTCAAGGCTCCAAGCTTCTTGGTCTTCATGAAGTGGTCAGACATCACTCTTTGATACAGGTGCCTGTGATCTGTCCACAGACAAGGTGACCACAGGATATTTTTGTGCCGCTGCTCAGCAGTAGCCAATCATTTTATTTAGACAGTGTGTATTGCTGATGTCCTTTCACACCTAAACATTTCTTCTGCTGTAGAGTCCAGCCCCATACTTTATTTGAAGCTTAGCAGCACTACAGGTTTCAAGTCTCCAAGTTATAATGTATCTGTGAAGGTTCTTCATCCTGCAGAATCTGAAAAGTACACAGCACAGACAAGGGGTTTCAATTCCTTTCTTGAGTCGTCAAATTGATTGCGCAGACATAGAAAGCATGTCCTGGACATTTGGATAGATGGAAGCCAGTGAGAGGTTCTTGACCTTCCTAGTATGTACTAAGTTCTGCCATATAATGGCTGTTTGTTGATAAATACCTAGTAAATAATTTCTCCTGTGCCTTACATTCATCACCTATAGTGTAAGGCTCAATCTCCTACAGATCTCAGCAGTGCTGGGAAATTATTGCTACCTGCAAACTTCTCTCAGATTCTTGAATGTAAGATGCACTGGAAGAGTGACATAGAAGTTAGAGGAGGGAAGTCCTCTGGATAAAAGTTTCACTTCACTTTATAACATTACAGTGATGATTAATTTATTTGCCTTGAAGAACAACACTTTCATAATTTCCATAGGAGAACACATTGATGCATGGGAACACTCAAAAGAGAGGAATTCCCTTTCAACTGCATATGTCTGCTTATTAGTTAGCAATCCTTTAATGTTGGTTGTGCTACTACTTTGAAGAACGAGTGCCTACAGAAAGATGGCATAGTTTGAAAAGACGTGTCAAGGGACTCGGTGATTTCTGAAGACAAGTGAACTCAAACAGGAGAAGAGAGGAGCAAGGGAAGGATTTGATTTAGGACGCACACATCAAATGTGGCAGTTCATCATCCTAATTATGTTAGTAGGACTAATGTGCTCCAGCTTGCCAGTTGTATTTAAAACTAGCAAAACACATTGCTCGTTCTCAAAACATGTACATCCTTTCCTTCCGAGCTGCAGGATGCTAGGGTTCCAAATGCAGCACTTTGTACAAAGAGCAGCAGACAACAGCAAGAGGGAAGTGAAGAGCATCTGGATCAGACATAATTGCAAAGTAGTTTCCAGTCTGTTATTCTTACGCAGTGAGAAGAGACACTACTGTATTAGTGGTAGAAAGCTGGCCTGTTTTCTGTTTGGCCAGGCATCATAGTTTAACCCCAGCCAGCAACTAAGAATCACACAGCTGTTTGATCTCTCCCCTCTGCCCCAGTGGGAAGGAAAACCAAAGGAAAAAAAGTAAACGTCGTGGGTTGCCATAAGAACCATTTAATTATTGAAACAAAATAAAATTTAATAATATTCCTAGCAATACTAATGACAAAAATAGCAATAATTGCAATAATAGTAATGATAATAATAATAACAATAATAATTTTAATGAAAAGGAGAGAGTAAAACTCAAGAGAAACAAGTGATGCATGATACAATTGTTCACCAACCTCAGACTGATGTCCAGCCCAGACAGCAACTGACCCCCTTCCACATAACTCTCCCTCATTTATATACTGGACATGATGTTCTATGGAATGGAATCTCCTTCTGGCCAGTTCAGGTCAGCTGTCCTCACCATGGTCCCTTCCAGCTTCTTGGGCACCTGCTCACTGCCAGAGCACGGGACTCTGAAAAGTCCTTGACTCAGAGTAAACACTGCTCATCAACAGCCAAAAGCATCATTGTGTTACCAATGTTGTTCTCATACGGAATACAAAACACAGCACTGTACAAGTTGCTAAGATGAAAATGAAGTCCATCACAGCCAAAACCAGGATAGCATCTACCCCTGATTCCACACAATTTACTTCATATCAGGTCCCACACTTGCTAATTTCACATCACCTTTCCTGTCTCTTGGTAATTATACGCATAGACATATAATATCCTTAGTCTATGGACCATCCCTGTAAAGTCCATTTAGTTAATTTAGACCATGACCTTGGACTCAATCTGTCCAAAGCTGTCTGTATCAGTATATAGAAGATGGTAGAGCTGGACTTCCACCCTGGGGAGGTGATTTCAGCTGTACTACACACCCGTCTAAGTGAAGCCAAACTGGGGCCTTCACTCTGCTGCCAAAGGGATTTAGAAAAATGCATCATCGATATCAATTGTGGCACCACTGGGCTACCTTTAACTCCAGTTCATGTAGAAGTTTCAGCATGGCCAGTATGGCACTAGTCAGGGATGGCATGAATCACAGAATCAAAGAATCACAGAATGGGTAATGTTGGAAGGCACCACAGGCGCTCATCTGGTCCAACTGCCCTGCTCAGGCAGGGCCATCCTAGAGCACACGGCACGGGATTGCGTCCAGATGGTTCTTGAATATTTCCAGTGAGGGAGATTCCACAACCCCTTTGGGCAACCTGTTCCACTGTGGGTCACCCACACTGTAAAGTTCTTCCTCATATTCAAGTGGGACCTCCTGTACATCAGTTTCCGCCTGTTGTCTCTTGTCCTATTGCTTGGCATCACCAAAAAGAGTCTAGCTCCATCCTCTTGACACCCTGCCTTCAGATACTCATAGATATTGACGGGGTCCCCTCTCAGTCATCTCTTCCTGGCATCGAACAGGCCCAGCTCTCTCAGCC
>VZTA01026978.1:0-50485 GCA_013398855.1 Mohoua ochrocephala
AAGTCAAACTAAGAAAAAAATCAGTCAGCATGTGCTCCATTTGTTAAATATCATTCCTAAATAGTGAATGTTTTGGACACACTTCAGACATTAAACTTGACAAGTAGCTTTGACTTTCATCTGTCTTTTACAATTTCACATCTTTTGCTTTCACTGAATATTCCTTTGCTGATACATTTATAATTACCCAGCAAAAGCTACCAGAGCAACAACAGAGTATGGTGACCAGGAAATGACAAAAAACAAGATGACAATCAGTGCAATTTTGGCCATCTTCCACTCATTTTTCATCCTCTGATACTGTTTCTGGAACTCTTTATTTCCACGTTTGCATCCAAATGTCTGAATAGACCTAGGGAAAATAAACATACAACAGCAAAAACTGAAGGTAGGGAAATGAGCAAATAGCTTCATGAAGTGGGGCAACAATTACTCTTCTGCTGCTTTAGGCTAAAACTGATGCTCTTTTATTGCATGTTAATGCAAGTGTGTGACCCGTCCTTCACAATTCCATGTACTTCTGTTGCACTAATCAAAGGCAAAATCCACATGTGCTTCAGGGAAGAAAATAGCCCTGTGGCAAAAGAATTTCCACATAAGCCAGGTATTCAAGCCAATTGAATAGTGCTGAGTTAAAGACAGTTAGAGGAGTCTTTGCTTCCCTGGGTCCAGTTTTGCTGCCTTGCTGTCACTCTGTACTTCTGAGCCAAGTACTTCAGAGTCCTGTTATTAAATCTTTATTCTCCTTTTCACCCTTTTCTCTTTTCTTAAAATTTGTAGTTCAAGTCCATCTATTTTTTCTGTGAAATAGTTATCGGTACACTGTCATTGGGTGTTTCTGAGGTCCCTTTTGTATTTATTCTGGTTGGTTAATTTCTGTACCCTTTTCCGTGTCATTAGATAATATACTGATCAGCTCTGGCCTAAATTCAGGAATGGCCCTTCTGAGAATCATACTTCTTACTGTGTTGACTATTGACAGAATTCTTGTTTGGTTTCCTGTCTCAGTTGTGCATACAAAATAAATGTGAAAAATGTCCCAATTTTCTTCTGTTCTTTCTTTCTTTCTTTGTTTTAAGAAAACAAACAGTCACTTAAATACAAGGATAAAAATTTAAGACTGTTGGCTACTTACTTGTTGGCCTTCTTGATAGCCTCAAATATAGAGACATAGCTGTATATGATAGCAATCAAAGGAATGAAAAAGACAAAGCAGAAAAGCAGCATTGTGTAGGCACGGACTGATGGTGTGAAAGTCACGTAGTCCCAGGAACAGGAAGTCAGCAAACCCTCAGGAACATATGCACCTAGAAAGAAAAACAGGAGAAGGCATAAACCATGAAGTGATTGTTATTCTGAGTGCAGAAGTTAGAGAAGATACTCAGAAAAACATGGGGTTTAGTCCTATTCTCTGAAAGGGAAAAAAGGGTTTAAAAGGATAAACAATTATTCATGTAAAGCACTTTTCTATTTTATTTTGTTTCCCTATTGTATTTATGTTTAACGGTCTAAGGCTTCAGCAAACGGAATAATTTTGCTTCAGTTGTTTAAAACTCATCATAGTCAAAGGGAATCTCTCCAAATACTTATTTGGGTCTTAGACTGGACCTGTATTGTTTTTAAGTATCTCCATTCCTGTCAAATTGCTTTCTTCCTAAGGAGTCAAACCAGTTGCTCTAGGTACTACTTTTCTAAGCATGTGCAGGTAAGAGAAATTTACTGGGCAAAGGAGAAAGATTTATTGTGTAGCCCAAATTATTTTGTCATGAAGTAAAGCTGAGTAGAAGTAAAAAAAAAAAAGAAAATCATACATACCTAATGTTCTGCCTGCAATAAAATGTATTCTCTTTCAAGGAACTGTTTCGAACTGTTAAGTAAATAAATTGACAATAGCAGTGTCTTTTTACTTTGGAATTTTAATTTTAACTGTTTATGCTGATATTTTCTGCTCAGCTCTTCAAAATATGGCACCAGATGTTCTCAAATGCATCTAATTACAGTGTGAGAGTTCATACTGTGGGCACTATTACAATCTAATTACAAGATAATAACACCCTGCAAGCAATTATTCCACCTTCTTCAACTGAAAATCTGTAATCTAAGGCTATATTATCATTTTGTTATTCTAACAGCTCCTCACTCAACTAAAGAGTGCTTCTGTCAGTATTGCAGTTTGCCTGCTTAAACATGCTTCATGTTTGTGGGGGACCAGAATGGCAATAATGTGACAATAACAAAACTCTACTGAAATTCTACTCAGTTCTTGAGTTGGTTGTTGCATCCTTTACTAGTCAAAAATGTCGATGTTCTCACCTCGGCTGGCAGACACATTCTCTTCTGGAATTAGGGAGTGTAATGATGGGCTGCGGTTTTGAACGATGTTCCTTCTAACTTAGTGACTGAAACTGGTGACTCACAGGAAATAAACTTTATGGTAGTGAGGCAGATTCAGATGAGGAAGAATAACAGAAACTCTCTTTGTCACAAATTGCAACGATCGAGGTGCTGTGTGAATGTTCCAATTTCCATGTGTAAAATTCACATTTACAAAAGCATTTTAGTTACTACTAAATGCCGTCCTTATTGGAAGCCAGTGACAACACCAATGACCGAATGGAGAACGTGGACAACACCAACTGCAATTTGTCCATCCAGAACACAGTCAAGACTTACTGAAGGTCTACTTGCACAAATGCTCAGACTGTATTCCTCTTTTATGTGAATAAAAAGAACTAGATTGACACTGCTGTCTTAGACAGCACCTTTGAGGATGAAAATTCATCAGAAATAACACAAATACATTTATTTAACTTTTATATTGTTGAATTTGGTTCAATGGAATAGACATGGGATAATGAGCAGGTGCATTCTTCATAAATTTTGGCCATGAATTTATCTATTGTTCTTTATGCAGTAAGTAATGTGCTTAAGGAAAAGTGACACTGTCATATAATATGCTGTAATGCACACTGCATTCTTTCCTTTTGATTAGAGACCTTCAGTTTCAATATGTATTTCATCTTTTTTTTTTTCAAATTGGTTTATTCAAGCCTCATATGTGAGTTATTAATTCAACCCTCTTCTGTACCTTTAACTGGTCTTTAATCCAATGCTGTGAGGGCAAAAAAGTTTTATTCCATTTCACTTACTCCATCCAAAGAAGGGTGGGAGACTCCAAGCCAGAGAGTACAGCCAGACTCCTACCAGGATTATTAGGGCCTTCTTCTTAGACGTCACTCCAACGGAAGCCAGAGGTTTTGTGATGACAAAATATCTGTCCAAGGCAATCACCATCAAAGTGATCATAGATGTAATGCCAAAAAGAGCTCCGCAGAAGGCATACAGCTCACAGCCTTGCAATGAAGATGACAGAAGTAGCAGTGAAATTAATCTACCCATGCTAATTAATTTCTAGGAGAGTTCAAGTCTGTGTTTCTTATGAACTAATGTCTTCTGGAATTTGTAAAGCAATGAAACTTGAGTTTTCCTGCAGTTATAATGCTACTTCAAAGCTGCTGTCTGTCTTGCTAATTACATTATCCATGGAGATAAACTTCAAAGATTTTGTTTGCTTCAATTGCTGGAGACAGTGATACTTAACATATATTTTCACTCATTGATTTCTGATGTTTCTAGTGGGATCATTTCAGCAGCCCATTAATATCTCGTTTAGCTCCAGTTTTACTGCAGGTCCCATAGAAGCAGCTGTTTTGCTTAACAATGGGCTATAGTTACTTTGGTATCGTGGAACTGTTCATATCTCAAGGGCAGCAAAACTGAAGCAAATATGAATATATTAGTGAGTAATTTAGCTGAAGTAAATATTCAGACTATGAATACATTAATGAGTGATTTTAATTGTTCAAACAACCTAATGATTAAAAGCAGTGGTTTGGATTAGTTTTAACATGTATGCAAATGAACACTTAATGGAAGTAAAATAAAATATGCTTTTGGTCATCAGAGATCAAAATAGCAATTTTACTTCTCTGCATTTCCTCTCTGTCAGTACCTGTTCAAGAGGCGGAGACTGGTCTTCTGCTTACAACAGTTATATTGGAAGAATGAAAGCACCTTCATTCCACATTTTCTTACTACACAGGAAGTGTTAACACTTCTGTTGTGAAAAATCAGGCTTTTCAGGCTTTCTTGCCTCACTTTGCCAGGTGCAAGTCCCAGAGCAGATTATTCAGAAGGGCTTTTAAGCTGGTGTGCTGAGGGGCAATGCTTCTTCGTCAGAGGACTCTGACAGTGACTAAGTCATGAGGTGAATGGGGAAGAACACTGGCAAGATGGTTGCTGCTGTGCCTCATCATGTTGCCAGTGGTGCCTTTGTATCTGTCTCATGAATGTAATTTTCCTCTCATGATGGCAGTGTATTTATTGCACACAGACACAAATGTTCAAAGAAATGTTTGTGTCAACATTGAAACAATGTTGGGAAATGTTCTCAATATTGCAAGAGTACCTGAGGGTAGATAGATTAACTGCCACTATGGTAAGAACATACACAGTGAAATCTTAGAAAGAATATATACAAACCTTTCTCACCAAAAATCCAGTGTTTGTAGAGGCTGTTGGTGAAAAAAACTGGAGACTGTGTAATGGACATCAGGAAGTCACTAATAGCTAGATTGATGATGAGTATGTTGGCTGGAGTCTGAAGGCTCCTACTCCTACAGAGATCAGAAGAAATGTTGCTAAGCACTGCTGCACTGTTAATGATGCTGTTACCCGTTCCTGTGAGTTCACAAATACCAGGGAACACTACATGGTAAGCTAAAGCAGAGTGCTTCTCGTTTCCCTTGTGAAGGAACACAAGCAAGGCCCAGTTTTACACCCTTATACTCCTGTGCACTTTACAGGATTATTTTGATAGCCAGCTCAGTGACTGGGATAAATTACACTGTTCTTGAAATATTCTAACCCAGCATTCTAACCCAGGGCACTGCATGTCCATGATTAACAGGAAATTAAAGTTGATGTACACTATGGATTTCTGGATCTGGGTTGTGTTAAGCAGGAGAAGGGGCATGCATTTTCCACTGCTGATAAGATCAACAGTGACTTCCAAATACAGGGATTAAGCAAACTCACTATGAACCACATCAAGCACTTTGTTTTACATCAGTTCTTCTCTGTGACACTCATTTCACTGGCCCACACACTCTGTCTTTAAAAGAGCAACAAGCAGCCTTGGGTGTTTTCTGCCTGCTTTTGTTATACATAGTATTACAATACAGTGTTTTAAAGGGTACACATAAATACTCAACTGTGAGCTCTTCAGTTTGGGGCTCAATGTAAATATTTAGCTCCTTTCTCAATTTCAGTCTTAGACATAATTGAAAAATACGTGAATAAATGATGGTTCTTTGCACTGGTCCAGAATCATTCACTAAGATCACCGTCCCCTGTCTGTCAATTTAGGAGCAAGGAGATATTAGTAGGTGCTTACAGGTTGTGTGTTATTTGTTTGTAGTCTGCAAAATTACCGAACACATTTCTGTTTCGGGCAGCTGGTTTTCTTATGGTTTGTCATTACTTGAGGCAGCTTTGTAAGCACCTAAACTGAATTTCTGATGTACTCATTACTTAGCTATCAGTATCCCTTTCTGTCTTCATATCACCTTCAAATGAAGACAAGCTGTGTCCTCCAGTGGAAGTGGAAGTGCCATAACTGGATTTCCTGTATGGGACCAGCCAAAAAGCTAAGCTGGCTCACTGTACTTCATCCTCACATATCTGATCTGCATGCCAACACCTTTTCTCTTCTTAAGGCCACTGTCATTCTCACTTAAATGTTGGTATCTACTCTGAATGAATGTGCTGAATCCTACTGCTTAATGCACCCTATAAATACAGGCTTGAGACCAAGACAACTTTTGTCCACACTCCAGTGATCTAAATTAACACAGCCAAATTATCCTATAATTTGCTACTGTTATTTTGGTTTATTACATTAGTGCCTAAAGACTGATCACACAGTAGAAGCTCACTGGCTTGGACATCATGTCAGTGCTCTGCCCCAGTGTGACAAATCAGACACAGAATGAGGAGTGAACAGGAATGGTGAACATATGACATTGTTGTCAGAGATCCAATTTCCCTCAGATAAAAAAGCTGGAATGTGGCGTTAGTTAAAAGGAAACAAGCCAAGTGTTGGAAAATATGAAAATAATGGGACATGGTCGCTAATGAACAGGGGGGAAGAAAGCAACTGGCTAGGAAGAAACAGGAGGAAGGAAACATCTAAAATAGAGCAGATTTGTGGGATACAGGGGTGCAGCCCATCAGTCCAATGCAGACGCAGTTAGCCAGTGGAAAAAATTCACTGGAATACTTCTGCTGCATTTCTATTGCTTGGCATATCTGGGTGACTCTTTGCAATCTTGCTAACAATTTTGCTATGGCTGTGGTAAATGGGAAGAAGTCAGAGGGAAATGGTAGGCTGCCACTCTTCTCCTACAGCAATGTCTCTTGGCGTATTTGACTCTGTCAATAAAGTAGTCTGATAGTATTCCCAGAATGTGTTTGCAGAGCACAGGATACAGTTCAAGTTCACACATTCAAACATTTAAAAAGACATTCAAAAGAAAGGTACCTGCAGAAAGCATAGAAGACCAGGAAATTACCCAGAGTTCCTGTGATCCCCACTATAAGAATGACAACTCCAATCGTATAATGGGCGTGATCTGGGACATCCACTGTAGGAAAGGCACGAGGAACATCTTGCACTGTCATCTTCTGTGGAGCAAACAAGAGGTCATAGGTATATTGACAAACTCTTCTGAATAAGCTGGCATGTGCTTCTCTAGAAGGGGAAATGGTCAAGAATGCAAAAAGACAACAAGCAAAAAAAGTCAGAATAAGCTAATTGCTTTCAAATTCCATTTACTATTAATCGTCTTTGGGGGATAAATATGCCATCAGCGGTGCAAAGGGCAAAGGACAGTTTGTATGTTTACAGTCAATTTAGAATTTTGGTGAAGAAAAGCGACCTATTCTCTCCCAAAAGAAAAATAAGGATACAGAGGAGAAAAAGAGACAGGAAGGGACCCATTTCATTACATCTGATTTCAGGTAATGCAGTATTTAACAAGTCAGCTTCCTATAGATTTAATTTCAGGAAAGTTTCTGTACCTGTGAAGTACAATTTCAGTTGTCCTCCGACATCACTGGCTGAACTTCTCTAAGTAGAAATGTTCTATGGATAAATAGGCGTTCTTTAGCAGTACAGCTATTTCACTTTTCCCACTGAATAACACTGAATTGTGAGCTACCCTCAAGAGCTGATTACCAAAAGCCTGGCAGCTTGAACAAGAGTCTTTTGGAAACTAAATTAAGGATCAGAAAAACTAAACCACAAATCCTTTATACCTTATGCCTGGTTTCCACACCAGTTTTGGTTTTAGTCTGCCTGAATCAAGGTATTTTGATCTCTGTGAAGTATTTCATAAACCACTTGATTGAAGCATTTGTGTCTTAACCAGTTAATAATTCACAGCAAAACTCAGTAGCCAAGTTTGAAGACTGCAGTGTTGGAAATGGGTATTTTTTGACAACAGAGGTGGACATTACTTCTGAACACATCTGTGAAGTTGGGCCGAGGTTATTGCAAGCAGTGTGTATTTAAAACCAATGTGCCAGTAGCAAGAGGTGAACCCAGGAGTGCCTGGAATTCTGGAAGAGATTGGCTTTGCTTTGTGTGCTGAAGATCTGCCCGCAGCAATCCTCAACCACCAGAGTGCACTCCCTGGGTTTCTACATTAGCCGCAATGAAATGCTGGGAAAATACTCTGGTCTTGGAGAAAGCAAATGTAGCTCTGGCTGTTACTGTAATTGGAACAGAATGTTAAGTTTGATACACCGACTGAATGACAGTGTCACGGAATTTATGGTTCAGATTCCTGCAGCAAAGTGGAAGTTGGCATAACATCATTAACATCAATGGGCATCCTGCCCAGGTAGAAATTGATGTGCTCAAGACACTGCCAGTAAACTAACAAAAATAATCCCATACTAATAGCAAGTGGATAGGGAGAGTCTGAGATAAAACTCTTTCAAGTAAATGAGATCAGGTGTTCTTTCGTTTGGGTTGGTTTTATTTCTCCTTAGCCTTGTGGCTAGAACATTTTTAAACTGCTGTTCTGCAGAGAGTTAATTATGATTCTTAGTGGAATGGAGATTTCTGATGTTTTTTTTCCCTGTAGCTATCCATTTAATCAGAACTGGATCAATGTAATAAAATGAAGCAACTAAAGGAGCTTGTTTTGGCTACGAAGAACAGATTAAAGTGGCTTTAATTTGAATTAAATTTGTGGAGGGGGGACTAAGGGAGGACTAAGGACAAGGAAAAATTTAAAAGATAGGTATAAATACGCAGAGAAATCACAAGAGAGGCAAGGTTATTTAGGGGAAAGTAAAAGACTTTAAAAATTACTTATTCATTAATGAAACAAGTTCAGAGTCAATAAAAATGTCAAGTGTGAGAAAAAATAAAGGAATAATGTTTATATCAGAGCAGTGATGGGGCATAAATTATAAGACTACATATATGACCAAGAAAAGGTGTGTGGCAAAAGGAATAAATTAGCATTTTAGTGTGGACATCCTGTAGGCCTTGGATTTTTACCACAGGGTTCAACTCTGGCTGTTCTCTAAGAGGTAAAAATCAATTATTAAAAAAAAGTAGTTTCACTGTTTTCATTGGAAAGACAATTATTAAAGTCAAAGAAAGGTACTAGTTGATCGAGAAGGCATTAAATCGGGCCTAAGCACTTCAAATCCATCACTAAGTTGCATCCTACACACAGCTTCCTTACTAGAAGACAAAAATGCGTGCCCGTATCAGGTTCAGCTCCGTGTCTTCTATGGGAATTGCACATCACAAGAAAGGACAGGGAGAAAAAGATAGTGCTTTGAGAAAATCAGGTCAGCAGGATAATCAAGAAATCAGATAATTCCCAAAGCTTTTCTCTGTTTAGTTTCTCCAGTGCATTAGCTTTGTTTATTCTGTCTTTTATTGTCGTCCCACAGTAGGAGTGCTTGGTTGGCAGGGGAGAATAAAAATCTCCCTGTTGCAATCCATACTGTAGCACTTGTCCTTTGGGAATACTCTGACCAACTATTTCAATTGCAGTGATCGTACACAGCAGTGCTGCCTTGCGTGTTTTTCTGTTCAGCCTTCTTTCTATAAACACTTCGTAATGAAGATATTGGAACTGGGACTGGAACTATTTAGCATTTTATTGGCAACGTGGACAGTGGGACCGAGAGCACTCTCAGCAGCTTTGCTGATGACACCAAGCTGCGTGGTGCAGTCAATGCACTGGAGGGAAGAGATTCCATCCTGGAGAGGGACTTGGACAGGCTCGAGAGGTGGGATGGTGCAAACCTCACGAAGTTCAACAAGGCCATGTGCAAGGTCCTCCGTGTGGGTGAGGGCAATCCCAAGCACAAATACAGGCTGAGTGAAAAAGGGATTGGGAGCAGCCCTGGGGAGAAAGTCTTGGGTGTTCATAGGATCGTAGAATGGTTTCGGTTGCAAGGGATCCAATGATCCTCTAGTTCCAACACCCTTGCCATGGGCAGGGACACCTTCCACTAGAGCAGGTTACTCAGAGCCCCATTCAGGCTGGCCTTAAAAACTCCCAGGGAGGAGGCATCCACAGCTTCTCTGAGCAATGTGTTCCCGAGCCTCACATCCTCCCAGTAAGGAATTTCTTCCAAATATCTAACCTAAACCTACCCTCTTTCTGTTTGAACATGTTACCCCTTGTCCTACCACTATGTCCTTGTAAAATTTCCCTCTCCAACTTTCTTGTAGTCCCTTTAGGTACTGGAAGGCTGCTTTAAGGTCTCCTCAAAGCCATCTCTTCCCCAGGCTCAACAAACCCAACTCTCTCAACCTTCAGTCAAGATGAAAAGCAGGTTTTATAACTTTGTTTGGGTGTGTATGAAAACAGGCCTTTTGCTAGAGCTGTGTAAGAATTTATGTTTTTAATCTCTGAAAGGCATATCATTTATTATTTATTTACACTAGAGTTTTGCAGAATCAATTTGAGAAGTGTCACACTGGTTCAGACGAGCATTCCTGACAAAACACCAGCCTGCCTTTAGCCAGGACGGTGCATTTCATAGAGATGACAAAGGTGCATAATGAACAGTGATGTGCGAATTTAATTTTAAGTAGAGTCTTAGTAATTGGTTTGTACCCTAAAACAGCGTTACTGTCGCTTGGAAAGGAAAATCTTAATCCTCCATATATAGGTGTAATCCTTTGCTAAATCCTACTCTCTCGTTTGCCTCAATAGATGCAGAGTCAAGAAGCTATAAAGTTGCTCTATGTCAGTGTGTTTCCTTCCAGCAGCTTTAAGTGTGTCCTGGTGGAAGCACTAGGGTAGGGGGAAGCAGCTAGGTTTAATGAAATTTGACTTCTTAAAATGCTCACTGTTTTCCCTAAAGGAATGTCTGTCTACTGCCTACAACAAAACAGCTAAAACAGAACTGTGTTCTCAGTTGTCTTTCAGTAAACTTGACTGAGACTTACAAACCTGAGATGCTTTCTGGGAGTTTGGAGAAAAGCAAATGTTTTATAGATAAATATGTCTAAATCCTTGCTGCAGCACAATATGGAGCCTCATTATTCTATATTTATGACCTGCTGCCACAGCTGCTTGCAAGGGAGGCAGAATTCTTCCTTGAGGGACAATTGGAGGAGCCAGCTTGCTTCTTTAGGAAGAGACAGACTAAGTTTTGGTGCAAGCAGAGAAGGGAATAAAAATGAATAAGGGCACAGGGCAGGCTCATTGGAGCACACAGGGCAGGACTTGTATTTCACCATGAAGTTTGTCAGGACCCTCCAAGACACTAATGGGAAGACAGTTGAAAGGATAAAGGAATTCCTTTGCAGGCCAAACCAAAATCACGATTCTTAAGTGATTTGTCCAGGTAACAAGGAAGTCTAGATCAGATATTAAACCCAGGAATATTTGATGCCTGCGTCTGTTTTGTCTTGGGGCATCTCTTTTGTCTGTGGCTCGAGATAAACATACAGTTTCCTAAAGAGAATGTTTTCTAAACAGTTACTTCATAATTGATTAAATAAAAAAACCCAAACAAACCAAACCAGCTAACCTCTGAATAACTTCTAGTAGAAGATACACCATTTTTGAAGGTCCAACACACATCTCCATAGCATGAGAAAAATATTTGTGTATAAGTGATAAAAGGACAACATGCAAAGAACAGAATTCAGCTGTTATTGAGAAAAAACTTTCTTTCCTCTTTTGCAGAGTGAGGCAATAAAATCATATCATTTAATCACCATTCCCTTGGAGATATTTATTACTGAAGTCCTATTAAAGCTAACAGTGATGATGGTAGGAGCAAGGCCAGGCAAGCAAATACTCATACTAAATATAGAACATATCTGATATAGCCCACTCCTCACAGTCTCACAATGGCAAGAGTATAAGATCAGGTTTAGTTTTAGTTACAGGGAAAGAAGAAATCCTCATAAGGTCATTTTGGCATTTGAATATATTTCAGTGCTGATTCTGATTGATTGATTTACTTGTATGACATCAATTCGAAAGCCAGGAGCAGAAAAAACTATGTCAAGGACATTTTTTCAGCTACTTTTGCTTGAACATGGCAGATTGATTGTATCTAATTTGGTGTAAAACAAGACAAGAAAAGGGAAAAGAAAATAGGGAGTGCAATGCGGTTGCTTTTATGAATTCATCTAACTTCAAACTGTAGGCACTGGTTTTGCAGAAAGAATGTTATAATGGAATAGAGCCCAGTTCCAAAACACTGCAAGTTTCGGCAGTCTGGCACGAACTTTGGCAATATAACAAGTCTCTTTGTTCTTAATTTCCCTACAAACACAGGTAAGGAAGCCACTTATTTACACAGTATGACTTACACAGCCAATGAGAGCGTTAGGCCTTTTACATTACAACAAATTACATAGTTTAGAAAAATTATCTGACCAGAAGCACTGTGATTTCCTGGGGTTCCTTGTGTGGTGTTTGGACTGCCTACCTACAAGAGGCCTCAAACAACTGATAGCCCTTATTTTCCTTTTCAGGTCCTTGCTCTGATTTCTGAGCTTGCCTCTGCGGGCACTTGCTCTGTGATGACAGGCAGCACAGAGAGGAGCGTAATCCCCCCTCAATTACGGTTTCAGCAGGGTGACGCTAACTGCTAAGCCCTCTTTCCAGTAGGCAGCAGGGCTTTCCATAGATGATGCTTGTCCTGTTGAGCAATTTGGATAGCAGATTTTGTATCCTATCTTCCGGATTTAATCTCAGCCACAAGCAGCACATACTGCTTTCACTCCTGAAACTCTCTTAAGCCAGTCTTTGTGTCGAGTTAAAATGCAAAATTTTGGCAATACAGACGCTTGTCCTAGGGAGAGGAAAGGGACAACTAATTAGATCTTTCAGCAGAATAAGGAAAAGATCAATTTTTAATTTTCCAGTGTAAATCACTGTGTCCCCAGAATGCTTTTCCATTTTGCCATGCGCTCTCCAGTCCCTTTTCTCCCTCCCTGCTATGTTCTGCTATCCTTTCTCATGTGTTATCCATCTAATTTAGTCTTTAAGCGCCTTGGCTCAGGACACCTCTTTGTTTATTTTTCCGTAATATACTGCAGATATCCAGGTTTTATTAAAAAATAGATTTTAAAAACTTTGAAAATTAGGTTGGTTCGTGTTTTTATTATAAACTTTTAAACAGACTTTTGTAAAAACAGCACATGAACAAAACCTGTAGTCCTAATACTATTCCGAGGGGCAAAACCAGGAAGAGGACTTCTGAACTCCTTTGGTTCAGGCTTGTGGGGTGGGATGGAGAAAATTTTTAGCAAACCCAAAAAATTCCATCCTGAAGTGTCATCACAACAGATTCTCACCTTCACACTTCTAAGGAAAATTTCTTTCTCCTTAGTATATAAAAACTCAGAAAGAGCTTTGATAGGACTTACCTGAGAAAACCTTCCAAACAACTTTCTTGGGTAACTGCACATAACAACTCTTTTTACATTTACATAAGCACTCCACTGCACTTACAGATTATTACAGAAATTATGGGGAATTCCACCCTGAATAACAACACAAGAAAGCGTTGTGTTTGAACTGCTAAACAGCAGTTTAACGTACAAAAACATCTTGTTTTGATAGTTTGCAACATATTTGATGCACTTTGCCACTAGACATTCCTGCCTCTCTTCTGCCCATGCAACTCTGCTGAAAAACACTGCTTGTACAGCCCTTTCTGAATTAAATAAACAGTTAAAGGAATAAAAACAAGATTCAAAAGTTTTCATTATGTTGTTCATCATTGCACTACAGCATCAAATGTGTACACGCTCCTTAACTGTCCATTTACAGTCCTATAAATGCCAGCCTTGCCAGAGATCTACATGCTACAGCTTTAAGTGACAGAAAACACTTACTGTTGGGGCTCTAAGAGGCAGATCCATCAGTGTGTAGGCATTGGCTTCCGAGTCATTCCATGCATTGAAGGACTCCACAGTTTTGGTGCTCTTGGTGTCCTCGGAGGGACAAGAGATCCCCTTCTGAATGGGCTGATTATTCAGGTGAACAAAATCTTAAGCAAAAACCAAGAAAGAAGAGCTGCCCTCTGAATTCAAGTCAGCCACTTTACCTTTGTGTGTGAGTGTGAAGCAGGTTGTTAGATTCTTTGGAACAGGGAGAGATCCAGTGCAGAGTTTCTCACTAGAGCTTCAGATTGCTTCAGTCCATCATCAGCTTAGCAAAGGGCAGCAGCAGCGGCTTCCATTTAAATACGGGAGAGGGCAGAGTCCGCACATGCCCAGTTTGAAGCTTGTTCCATCCCGATTCCAGCTTCACTTTAATGACAGTATAAAACTGATGCTCACTTAAAAGTGCTGTTACCTGTTTTTTGCCTTTGACCAATTTATGTCTGAATTTTAATGCTATTTGCACACACTATCTCTGTATGAAGACAAAGAAGTTAAAAGGTGGAGTTCACTCCCTCTCTTAAATATTGGACCTCACAGTTCTTTTTCACCGTATTGGTGAACTTGTTTTTTGTAGTCTGCTTTTAAAGAAGATGCATGTGTACAGTTCTGCTGAAATTGTCAGAACTCAAATAGATTCTGATATTTAACAATGTGCTTGTGTGCACTTCTGTCTTGTAGAATTTAGGTCATGGCTGTTTGTTGGTCCACTTCTAAAAATAAACAAAACATACGGATAAAACCTGACATCATCCTTTTCTGCTCTTTAGTTAAAAAAAACCCCAAAAAATCCCACACAAATACCTTAGGCAGAAACCAGCAAATATCCACCTGTTTCAAGAGTTGCCTCCTTTCTTTTCAGTTGTGTTTAGGTAAAGTACACATGAACAGATCCTTGTTCACACAAAGCTGGCTTTACATTCCACTGTGCAAAGAGAGATGAATCGCTGTATTCCCAGCTGAAGGCCCATTACTGTTGTAAAGTGAAGTTTAATTGCAACAGAGAATTAGGCAGTGTGTGAAAAAGCTCTTCTAGCAGATACTGCAGCTTGAGTATCACAGAATTTAGGCCTTCCACCCACTGTCGAAATGACCCTGATGCAAGCTATTAGCTTCACTGCAGCTGGTATTAAAAATAGATGGTGTGAACTGTTCCTGGAAAGCCTTTGTGAGAAGGCTGTTTTGGTAATGGTGGGAACTGCATTCCCCCAGCTCTGCACACGTACCTTTCCTTAAATGAACACCTGCAGTACCTAACCATAAACTGAAGGATTGCATTTTTTTGCATGAATGGGAGCTGTGCCTCTAATGAAAGGCAGTCACCTATAGTCTTGCAGTTTCCCTTGATAATCATTTAAGGAAGGAAGCCAACCTTGTTGTCACCAGGCCACTGAACATTAACCAGTAGAGATGCTTCTTAGACTCTACAGGCTCTCAAACTGTGACACCCTAAGAACAGTTCTTAGCAGGCCCATTGTGAAAGGCAGAGAGGTTTCATCGAGTGTCCCTGCCCTGCAGTGTTGGTAGACGCAACCAAGCCAGATTTAAACCAGTTGAGGCAAAACTGCACCCAGAGGTGGCTGATCGACAAGTTTGACCTTTGCCAATGTCTGAGATTCTGTGGTCACTTTTTAGAGTGTGCTCTTCCCTCCTTCTCTCTATGGGACATCAGACACATGAATAGCAGGGCAATGGTGGATGTGACATTAATGGTAGGAGCTTCAAAAGACATTGACTGAACTCCAAATTCACCCCTCTGTGCACACACAGTGCTTGCACTGTAAGGATGCAAACAGTGGTGTTGGACATTTTGAGGGACAGGACCTTTTTGGAAGATAATTTTGGATTTTACTACTAAATAGTCATTACAGAAAGCCACAATGTGAAACTGGCAAAGGCTCGTACTGTCTTCAAATGAAGCTCATCCAGGGAGCAGAGCAGGAAGTACACAAATGATTGACGTGCAGAGAAATGAGACAATGGGAGGTGTCCCATGTGTGAACTCTGTGCTCAAAGGAGTTGCTTACAGTTACATCCTGATCTTGTCAAACTGATAAGACAAAGTTCGAGATATACAGTCTTCCAGACAAGCATAAATACTAGATCAGATGTGATCTTTGACTTGACATTCTCATTTTCTTTGCTTAGATCCTCTTAGTTTTCTGCTTTAAGTCTTAGTTTTGGACAATGCCAACACTCAATCTGCTTACATACAGCTTGTACATAAAGTTTTCCTTTTCCCTGGGTCACGGATGACATTTTTCTTCCTTCTTATTTCCTCTCATCTTAGCAACAAGTCAATGCACTGAAAATATTTCATTTCCAGTTAGCCTGGAAGCATCAACTTTTTTGACATTTTTAGGGGAGCCCATAATATGTTTGGCTGAGTAATCAAATCACAGAATAAATGTAATTTTTTTGGAAGTAAATTAGACATTATAGAAGCTGTCTTCTTGCTTCATTAGATTTGGTGTTATTGTACATGCCTTTGCAGAGAGATTACTTTGATTAGTTCAGCAGATCCTGAGAGTGTATTATGAAAGAATATGCAGTGTAAAAGAGAGAAAGGAAATTTTCCCACTGGGAAGCAGATGTTAGTCCAAAGACGGCTACTCATCTGGTATCCTTCCTTAGCCTTAGGACTCTGCTTCTGTGAATGCTAGGCCCTTGCAAGCTAGGGAAATGATTTCTGAAAATGGGACCCTAACACTGAGATTTCACAGCCAGTGGAGATGTTCTCACACAGTGGTCGTTGTGTGATCCTTTATTATGGCCAATTGCCAGAGACAACTCAGCTGCCCTGTTTTATGTGTGATGACGCAGCTTCCACGGAAGAAGAGGAATCATCCTAGAATGGTACAAGGTGTGAAGTATGAGACATCTCATTCTCTGTCCCTGGGGCTTGAGGAGTCAGACAAAGATACATAGCAAATCATTCCAAAATTTTTTCTCTCAGGTTTGCTTTGCTTTACATGCAGTGTTAAACCAGAGAGAACAGTTCTAAGTATTCTATTGATCGATAATTGGTTTTCTTTATAGTTAAGGCTATTTCACTTGAAGTTATCAAAATATTAGACTTGTGGGTCTGGAGGGAAATTTGGCCTCTCTCTCTGTCCCTTGTTTATTCTCTACCAAAAGCTTACCTCAGTTGTATTCCTGGGATGCCTAATGGAGAAAACATCAGGTTATGACCCAGGTACTTTCCTAAGGCATCAGCTCATCCTGAAGCTTTCAAACGTTTCTGCCACAAGTTTTGTGTGTGAAACGTGCAGAAAGTTCACCTGGCTTATGGCCCAGGTCTGAATTGCCCTCCAGTCACTTCAGAAAAAGGAAAACCTGCCCAGCATGAATCTCTCAGGATTCTGTCACACTGAACTATGGTGAGAGCAGCCTTCTCACCTTGAGAGTCCTGCCTTTGGCTGGATGCCAGCTGCCCACCAAGCTACTTCCATCCCTCCCCTCCTCAGCAGGATGAGGGTGGGAAGGAGAAAATAGGATGGAAAAAACCTGTGGCTCGAGATAAAGGCAGTTTAATAAAACAAAAGCAAAGGCTGCGTGTGGAAACAGAGGAAAAGAAAAGACTTATTCTCTACTTCCCATCAGCAGGAGTTGGCCAGCCACTTCCCAGGAAGCAGGGCTTCAGTAGGCACAGCAGTTATTCCAGAAAACAAACATTGTAATAACAAATGCCCCCCACCTCCTCCTTTCTCTTAGCTTTTATTGCTGAGCAAACATGGTATGGTATGGAGTATCCCTTCGGTCAGCTGGATCAGCTGTCCTGGCTACGGCCCCTGCCAACGTCTTGCCCACCCCCAGCCCACAGGCGAGAGGGGAACGTTGGAGAGACGGCGTTGCTGCGGTGCCAGCACTGCTCAGCCACAGCCAAACCACTGGGGTGTGAGCAGCACCTTTCTAGGGACCAACACAGCACAGCTCAGGGAGGGCTGCAGTGTGGAAAATGAGCTCCAGCTCAGCCAGACCCAAGGCAACCTCTTGCTGCTGATAATTTACTTCTGTTCACGGTTTTTTATAAATTACAGGCAAAAATAGCAGAAAGACCATGGACTCTGGGACCCTTCCAGGAAACTGAGAAAATTGTCTAGCAGAAAAAGGGAAAGATAATGCCTGGATGAAATTTAATTAAAGTCCAAATGAGTATAAGATTTCTTTCACAATGATAGGAAAAGAACTCATTGTCCTCTTCTTTGGCTGGGAGCTGTGGGTGGAATTAGGTTTTAGCTCATCTACAGGAATACAGAGTGCACTGCAAGAACAGGTAATCTGCTGCCTACAAGATAAACAGACTCTTTTTGGGAAATGCCAGGAGAGTTAAAAGACCAGGGGCATGGTCAGCGAGGCATTAATGACTTTGAGACATCTTTACAAAGGCTCGCCTGGGCTCCTTTAAATTATCTGAAATATCACCTAGGTTTCCAAGGCCAGCATGAGGAAAGAGGAATAGACTACTCAGAGATGGGAAAGGCAAAGTCCCACTTTCTTTGAGTGCAGACACAGGTCTGGGGTTCGAGTTACCACAAAGGAGGCATGCACAGAGCAAAGTTGTTGGGTATTAATAAGTTGAGTGATTTTATTTTTTTCCCCATTGTGATGTGGGGAATGATAGTGACAATTCCTGAAAGCATCTTGGGGAAGACAATTCTCAATGCTCAAAATATGCTCTGCTTGCCCTCTAGGTATGCTAGGTAATCCTGTAAGTGATGGGATAAAGGGAAGAACTATTGATTTTTCATTTGAGAGTCCATCCATTTGCAGTATCTACATTTCAAAAGGCAATATCACACTGTAAAATCTGAGTCCATAGCAGCCTTCCCTACACAGCCTCCCCTGTACAGTGTGAGCCCTGGGTCTCTGGTTTGGTATTGCTTCTCAGTGGCTGCAACATCTGAAAACATGTTTCTCTCAGAAGCACTTTTAGGGCCCTATTTTTGTACTGGTACCTGCAACAAATATATCTGCTTAGATATGCAGGTGAAAACTGGTTGCTCATTTTACACGAAACTCTGGTTTCAACCATCTGTGTTCTTTTTGCCTTTTAACAGCTAAGATCTGTCAGAGGGGAGCTCTCCCACTTCTTAGCTGTTCTCAGAGAGTGTACTGCAATTTTGGCACCCCAAATAACAAGGCAGGGAGAGAGTTGTGTAATATATATCTTCTGTGTGCTCTATTAATCATAAAAATTAAATTTAGTTCTTCATGCCTGCAGCAACTTGGCAAGGGGACAGGAGGCAAGAAGACCCTTTGTAAATAAAATTGTTAAACTGAGTACAAAGTTCTGTATGGCCTTTCATGGGAGCATACTCTTGGGACTACTCAAAAATCAATAGACAAAATAGAAAACAGTAAATCAAATCAACATGGTTTCTGTTGTTCTGTAGGAGTGAATAATTCACCTCATGGGTAGTTCTAATTTTGTAGGGTAGCCAAGATCAATGGAGAACAGCAAAGGCACAAACTGTAGGGTGCAGCCAGCAAGTGCTAACATCGGGCTGTTCAGCCCCACAGCAGGAGAGGGAGAATCCCAGGGCTGGGCCAAGTACACAAGGGCCAGACCAGAAAGGATGGTTTAGAAAAGTCCCTTCAAACACAAGATTTTTTTCTAATATTTAGCAAAACCCAAATCTTTTCCACTGAGATGAAAAGATTCTATCAGTGACCTCTCCAACAGTCTGAATGTAGCCCTGTAAATGACATTAGGCTGCAACTCTATGGCAAGGCACAATCCAGCAGCTGCTCTGCCTTAGTCCTCCCAGTTGTATTTCCAGCTTGCTCCGGGGGTTTATGGCTTCTAGGGCAGGTAGCTTGAAAAGGTCAGCGCACCTCTGTTCCTCTTGTCCTTCCCCACAGAATCTAAACACAAAGTAGTTCACAAAGAGCTCTCAAGACCAGCCAAGGTGGATTTGCAGTGCCTCCAAAAAAAGCCTCTTAACCCTGATTTGTGGACTGAACTCTCAGATTCATCCTTCCCTGTCTCCTATGGCTTATGCTCTGTGCAAAGCCTACCTTTCTCCAAGGAACTCTGGTTAGCTGAACTCTTTTCAAACAATTTCAGCTGGAAGCTTCCCTACTTCCAGTTCCCAAATGAGAGCTCTCACCTTTTCACATCTGTGAACTAAAGCCGATTGTGCTGGTGCAGTTTAGTGCCTACTGTAGGCAGGGAGAAATCACATTTAAAAAACAATTGAAAAGTTGCTGTATCATTGCAGAAAAAAGAACCTCCTCATCTTTTTGGCAATAATTAGATACAAAACTTAAAGAAAACTTCCCTTGTTACTCTCTTCTTCTTAATAAACCATATCTCTATCACAGACAAGTCAGTCTACAGTGGGCTGAAATGTAGGGTCAGCACATGGCGGTCTCTAAGCTGCTTTGTCATTTTTGCTGAAAACAGGCATTATGAAAGATCTGCTCATGCAGAGATGCAGCAGAATTGTGTGTTTCCCAGCTACGATACCACTCCAATAAGAGGAGGATTACTGACAGAGAAGGAGTGAGAAAATTGCAGAGAAATTGTATCAAGCATTTTCCCCCCCCCGAAGTGCTGGCTGCTACTAGAGGTGCACACAGTGGCCAGCAGCAGACAGCAGCGCCAGGATTTGGTCAGCAGGGGCAGAGAGCTTGTACTGCTTACCAGAAGAACTCCTGGTACCATTTGGTTTCTTGATTGTTGGTTTTTTACTCCCATCTGCTTATGTGGTAGTTACTTCTGAAATAGAAAGAAGTCAGTGACTCGAGCCTCTCATGGGAGGGGCTGCAGAAATATCTTGCTAGGTAAGACTGAGGACAGTCATGGAGACAGCCAGATCTCTGATGAATAAACTAAGGAAAGAGGAACAGTATGAAGCAATTTGTACCCACACACAGCAATCAAAATTAAAACCCTGACATTTGAGAAATAATAGTTCATGAATACCAGAGGGTAAACAAATTGTGGTGTCATTGGATATTAAAGAACTATCATCTTCCTCCTTAATAATAGCATTATTGTCCACAAATGATCTGCAGAGAATACATATGCTGCCCTGATGGCTATACAATTATTTCTTCTGGCACATACTGTCTGTCTTTACAACATCCCTGTGAAAGAAATCCTTTCATTTCTAGAAATACCATCAGTGGTTATGTGTGGGGGAAAGGCAAACCACAATTGTCAAGCCACTGGTGAGAGAAAATTCTGTTGCTGCACTAATAAGCAGTTGTCTTAATTTTCAGCTTCTCCCAGCCATTGCAGGTGCCCTGTTTTGCTGTTCTAGACTGCACTGTGCCCAGTGCTTTCAGGAACTGGGGCAGGATGAGAAGGAAGAAACAGACCACTCACTAACACCACAGAATTTTCAAAATCTTGTATTTGAATTGTTTCTAAAAACAGCCTGAAGAGCAAGTGAAAACTAAAATTGCCGGAGAATATTTTAGCTGAGTCTGTATGAGACTTCAGTGTCCTACACAAAACAAAAGGGCCAGCAGCAGCCTGCACCAGATTCTGCTTCAGCTGCAACAATGGTCAAGATTTGGGCAGGATTCTACAATGGCCACTGAGAACAGAGGCATTATGAGGAGTTTGTCCCTGCTGCAACTGGAAACTTCACACAAAGTCTGAAATCAAACAGACCTAATGCTTAAGCTAGAGCAGAATCCAGCGCAGATCTACTATCAGAGCTTCTCAGTGTACAGAAGTGTAAAGCCATATGCCTGTTTCTTTATAAACTCTTCTGCTAGGGCTGTCATCCAGCCTGTTATCACCATGGACTCTGATTTCCCAAGTGTCCACATGAGGCCTCTAAATGAACAGATTCTTCTTTGCTTAGCTCTGCAGTGTGGCCTTTATTAATACCTACTCTCCTAAATGCCTCCTGGATCCTCAGTGACTTCTGTTTCAGTTGCTATGACATCCTTTTACTTCAACCTTAATTAATGGAAAGTACAGGGCAGTTATCACAAGGTTGCAGACAGGATGCAAGTGTGCAAGTGTGCAAGTGTTTCAGACTTCAACTTAGTCTAAGCCCTTTTCATTTTGATCCTATCCTCTCCTAGCTCCTTTCTTTAACTGTTGCTGCCCTGCATCCCTTTCTTTGACAACCCTTCACCCTTCTTTTCCCTTACATCAGGTAGATATTCTGATTTTCACTTCTAAAAGCCTTGATAGATTCTCTATCTCCAGCTTAGCTATCATCATCTTTCAGACGGCTCTGGCTTGCCAGCTCTCTCATCCTGTCAGCCAGTGATGCCCGTTTCCATCATTCCCTGAGCACAGTTTCCACCGTGCATGATTTGCTTGTCTCCATACAGTTCTGCATGCTGATGGAAGTTGCAATAAGAGACACTGACAATAGCTGGGCTGCAGGCACACACAACCTGCTGGCCATATTGACACCACCAACATACACTGTCTGATCTTATGTGCCCTTTTCCTGCCACTACACCTCCATTTCTTGTCTCCTTGTACTTGATAACAAGCTCTTTGGAGCAGCGACTTTTTATTCTATGCTGGGATCATGTTTTGACTTGCTTAACATTTCTAAGCATCAGAGTAATGCAAATAGTAGTGGACTTCCATTTTCTGGTAATGCCATGAATTCGCTTAACAAATATACTCTGCTTAATTTTTTTGGTGATGAACTTGTGAATAATTCAGTATGACGACAAGAAAATGTCAGTGTTCTGTTTTAATAAAACTGTGGACAGCTGAAAATGGTTTTCAGAGTTTAAAAAGCAAAAGAGTAAGCCTTCTGAATAAACAAACATCTCAAAAGCAAACCCGTATGAAGTGATAAACACTGGCACTGATCCTCAGAAAGTCAAACTACAGTTTCTCACTTTAGTTTTATGATCCTGCCTACTCCCTTCAGAACTGGTATTCCTGCTCATGACTTGCCGATGATGTTGCAAACCACAAAAACATAATTGGGTGATAATTTTGCTGCACAGCAGACAGACATAGACAAACATGTCATTTCTACTTACTGGAAGAATTTTTCACTGAAGTAATATCCTGAAATTCATAGATGTGATTGGGAAAGCTGGGCACTGCACTCTTTCTGCTCTTTCAGATGGCTACAAATGTGCTTGAAAAAAGAAAACACATTAACAACGTGCAGCCTTGAACATGGGCTTGAGTCCCTAGGACACTTGAGCAATTTTGCACACCATCATGGAGTTTCCTTCTTGTACAAACTGAAAGTTAAGGATGTCACCGGTAGGGAGTGACTGACCTCTCCTTGTGCAATAAACAAATGGATTCATGATGAGGAATATCAGATTTAGACAGGCCTTATCTCACTCCCGAGTGAATGATTCAGTCACTTCTTTTCCTAGGGAATAAAATGAATGTGTTCTTTTCTAAGCAGAGTTTCAGTAATGGGACTTAAGACCACAGAACACCTCAACAAAAAAATGGACATTTAGAGGCATTTCTCCCTGATCACAAAAACATTTTCTTTATGCGTTTCTACCCCTTCTTGCAGCTTCTGTTACAAAATGCAATTTAATAATTATTCTTATCCTCTTCCCCCGCCACCAAATCAAAACTCTATCCAGACAAAAAGTTAAGCCTTTGCCCTTAATACACATATATTTTACTATACAAATGCACTGCTGCTGCCTTTGACTCAAGAGGTGAAAATGCTACTTTTTTAGTGTTCATTTATAACAACTAATTGTCAGGGGGAAGAGATAAACAGAAATACAGTCACTTCTGTCTCCACAAATTTAAATGAAGCTCAACACTTCCTAACCATGCAATCGGTACAAACTCCTGCTATTATGTTCCTGACTCTGGATATACTTAACAGCCCACAAAGTCTCTTTGTTTTCAAATTCATTGACTTGTGGCACAGTTACTTTCTTGGATTTCTTTTAGAGTGAGAGAGCAGGGCTGTTTATCTCGCAGTTCACAGAGAAACATCTCGGGCAGCAATCGGAACTTGTTACCATCATTAGGCAACTGCAGAGCTCTCAGTCTGCTCTGGTATATTGCAGACAGCAAGTCAACAGTGGTAAGAGTTGGTTACTCCACAAACAAAAAAATCTCATGGAAGCATTCTTACGTTCAATACCAAAGAAACTCAAACCTATTTTCTGAGCATGAACAGTGGAGTATGAGAATGGCCATTCTGAGTCAGTCCAAAGGTGTGTCAAGTCCCACATCCAGTGACTGAAAGCAGCATGCCAGGAAAGAGTGCAAGAATGTGGTGAGATTTCCCTAAAATACTCTTTCGGCCTCAAACAGCATGCAGCTCAGCAAATCAGTGCTTCTCAACCCATATTTCAGTGATCTAAATCAAACATTGATGGGGCTTTTGTGGGTTTATAAAAGGATTCAGGATGTAGGTAGGAATGTAGTTTCAAGTTGTCAGTGTAAAAGTCTGGGAAAAGAAAGGCTGCAGTCTGAACCATGAGGTTATTTTGGTCCCAGCTAAATTGCTCTTTAGCTTGAGCACAAGCACAGAAATCTGAAAGCTAACACTTTCTAAGCTAAGCCTCTCTTGGAAAGCTTTGTATAATTTAAACCACAGTCATACTACAAAACCAGTTTTCAGCTCAGCTTAGCAACTCTCTTCATGATATGCAAGTGCCTTTCAAAAGAGTTGCCAGAATGAACCAGCTGAGACCCAAGCTCCCTTTCCTTCCTTTCTTCTAATTATTGGAGGAGAAATTTTTCCTCTTAAAATGAATTCTTGCTTCACCAATTTTAATGAAACATTTTTTTAAAATATCCCAGATAGTCTTATTAAAAGCTCAGCTTTTCAAGGTTTGATATCAGATCTGAGATTCACATTCCAGAGAAGTGCCTTCAACTGAAGCACTCAGACTACCTGAAGATTTAGGAACACGGTTTTTGCATAAGAACTAGGCCTAAGAATGGAGAGGCTGAATAGAACTAAAAGTCTAACACAGTAATGCAACATAAACAGTCACTATGCTAGGAATAGTTTCTAATCACTGCTGTTTCTCAGGCTTTTCTTGCACTTTTATGGTGTTTCTGAATTTCTTACCTTTGCTTATTAGACATTACAGCAGTAAATGACTCATCATGATTCACTGAGCATAGAAAAATAATGAAGGGGAGACCGTTAAAAAACCATTTTTCATTCTCCAACCATTCCACTGGGACCAGGTTCTTAATTTTTGGTAGCCAGCAGAGTTATGGATATACGAGAAACATCCACTCATAGGGAGATGATTATTTTAGTCCTTTAATGATCATCTGTGCATGTGCATTTTGGAGCCCTGGTTCTGGAACTTGACCTCTGTATTTATTGTGAGGTCACTTGATGTACTTTTCTGAAAGTACATATGCAGGAGTCAAAGATGCCAGTCATCTTTTGTGCAGGGTACTTATCTAACTAAACCCTGAGGAATAATTTGCAATTTGCTTTCGTATCATTAGAATTGTATGAGGCAGAAGATTGACACTGTTTAAATTCAGGATACAACTTATTTATTTACCAAAAGATATAAACTACTCTGTTTATTTAAATTAATTTTAATCTTTTTCCTTCACAGGAAGGAAAACTTTTTTAACCACCTGTCTCCAGCTGAGGGACTTTCTGCTCCACTTCATACAGAGTGCTTCACTCTGTCTCCTTGCAGAAAAATAATGACTATTAGGTGACAGGTCTAACAGAAAACCACCACCCAGACACATGAAACCAGGTACATTTAAAACTTCTATGAATCATCTTTCACGAGCACCTGCACTAACTTTCATATAAAAGTCCTAAGTCTTAATTTACACAGGCGTGTGATGCTTGTGTTTCTGTCCCACAGCTGATGGAGGTGGTACATTCTCAAAAGGGAGAATTAACTTGACTGACTGAATCTCATACAGACGTGATAACCTGGTATTGAGTAAGATTTCCCCAAAATACCATTTAAGTACTTAAAAACCCCTGACTTTGAAATATGGTGTAGATTATCAGTGCTGACAGCGAAATATGAAGCCAAATTATTATAGCCATGAAACAGAAAAAGTGAGGGACTTAAAAGTGCAGGTGATGAGCTATACACTGTATTAAAGTGTCTGTAGTCTACAGGGACACAAGCTATCAGACAGCTGTAGAACAGCATGCAGGAAACAGCCAAACATATATAATTTGTACTGAGCAGAGGTGCTAATGGCTGAAATTTAGGTATTCAACATATAAAATAATTCAAAGGTGCAGCCTAGATGATAGCTAGAAGAACATACAATGTAATAAGTTACTTGTTAAAAAGATAAAAGGAGCCAAAGTTCATAGTCTTTGAATTTAAGAGGCTGGAGAGCTGGATCTGGGTTTATGGGGCTTGGTCACAAACTCAAAGTGTTCTGTATTGCCCCGCATGAATCGTGAGAAATCCAGCACCGAATTATCCCCTACACCTGGGCGCTTCAGAGAATCTGGAACCTGGGAATGGTGGGATAAGGAGCTGCTTCTATGACTGAAGAGCCCGCACAGTGCCAGCAGCAGCCCGTGATCCCTGGGGAGCAGGAGCAGCCGGGGGCGGAGTCGGGCTCCGGAAGGAGCAACGCACACGAAACACCACCCTGTTAACTTTGGAAAAAAACGCTGCTGCACGTGCATGAGCTTCCCATTTCTGTACTACTTTATACTTTCCAAAGTTCAGTGCAAATTTCTCTTACAGAGACGTTAGATGGAAAGCACCCAACATTTAACTAAGTATTACAAAAAACATAATAAAGGGGACGGACAAGAGCAGAGGAAGGGAAGGAGTCAGCAAGGAACTGACCAAAACAAGCAGTAAGGCACCATCCATCTAACAGAGGTGCCAATCCTTTACTCTCTAGGAACAGAAATAAATCTGCTTGCAGCATTAATCAATAATGCCTGAAATCAATAATACATAGCAGAATAATGGAACTGAAAAGTCATTAGTGATGTGGGGAACTTACTTACTAAAAGCAACCTACATAAACACTGACATTAGCACTAGTCAGAGAATGGACAATCTTGCCTGTGCAAAACCCAATATTACATCTT
The DNA here is from genome assembly GCA_013398855.1 of Mohoua ochrocephala. Classification (NCBI taxonomy): domain Eukaryota; kingdom Metazoa; phylum Chordata; class Aves; order Passeriformes; family Acanthizidae; genus Mohoua; species Mohoua ochrocephala. The sequence continues at coordinate 26,506 of VZTA01026978.1, forward strand.
CAAGTGATATGAAAAGCAAATTCTGGGGTTTTTGGGGTTTTTTCCTTGCATGAAAAGAACTGTCAAAATAAGTCTCTTGATAGGTCCCTTTCAATATTTTTTGCCTGAAGCTTCTAAACTAAAAATATCTTTGTTTCAAAAAGGTTATGAGAGGCTATTCAGGGTTTTTTCAGGTTGCACCAGTAAAAAATATCCAGTTGAACTGTTTTTTGCTAAGGGACAACAATTTAGAAACTGTTTAGTAAAGCACTAACTAGCACCAGAAGTTAATACGGGAAGTAATGAAATACAGTAACTGTGCCATGTTGCTGTCTTCCCCTTTAGCTATGTGAAAAACAAAATAGTTTTATCTATTTCATCTAGAAGAAAAGGCTGTTCCATTACAGGCATGTTTTGTTGCAGAGTTTTTCTTACTCTTGAGATGGAAAGAAAAGAGCTGCAAGTGCTGTTATAAGACTAATAAATCAAATGTATCTTGTATAAGGAATACTTAGTGACATGAAATATGTTAATCCTAGTAATGTTTCTGACATAATATTTTTGTGAGAGGATTACAAATTTGTAAAGCAAGTCTGTCACAGGAATCATCTCTGCAAAAAAGGGACTCCTCTGAAGAGCAGCTGTACTCAGACAAGAATGGCCTTTGAATGTCCAAAGCAGATGGAAAAGGTCTCTTGCAGGTTTTGCTCACCAAAAGACTGAAATCCTTAATAATGAACAGCACAACAAAGAGAAAGGGAAGAGGTGTCTTTCTCATTGCCACCAACCACAAAAGAGGAAAACCAAAAAGAGTTTTCTGGAAAAAATGAATTCTGAAATTCTATATCACATATTTTTTAAAGCAACCAGCAGACATTTAAGACTTCCAAAATTTAATGCAAATGCTGATCATGTTACTTCCCTCCTCATTCTAAAGATTTAACTTCAGGCCCCACTACTAGTTTACTTGCCTTTGTTTTATCCCTTTGGTCCTTTCTTTTTGTGCCTAGAAGTTGTCATTTCCTTGAAAGGCAAGTTAAAAACTAAACTATCTGGAAATAACAAATTAGATTAAATCACAGCTAATACAAATTCTGTTAATAAAACTATTTTCAAAAACTGGGCAAGTTTCCAGATATAGATGAAAAGGGGTAAAATAAGATTGCAGAAGGTCTGTAAGAACCAGTGTGATAACTTAATATAACTGGGATCACTTCTATCAAACCTAATCATGTTATAAAGCTTATGGTAACTGAAACTAAAGCATATGCTAAGTCATCTTGATTTTAATTTTGTTTATATATGTGGTAGATTAAGGCATAACTAGTTTTAACAGCCCCTTTGTTGGCCAGGAAAGTAAATATTAATATGCTCATTTCCCTAATGAACAGAGCCTTGCTAAACAAGTGAATAATTAACAGCACTCAATCCCTGCAGGTCTGACCAGAGCCCACTGTGTTAGACTAAGGCACACTCTGGTAAAAGCAAAACTCTGAGGTGAGTTCTCAGTCCAAAGAGCTCCAGCCACTCCTGAACAAGTGTTAAATCCCACCACAGTAGACATTGGAGGGGTTGGGTTCTTTCAGGAGTTTGTATAGGAAGAGAGGAATAACTTCATACAGTATTGTACACACCAATCTACCAGTGCAGAAGATGTCATCCTAGGGGTTGGAGTCCTGCTGAGAAGAAATTGAGTGTAACTGGAAGAAATTAACAGTAAGATGGGCTCCTAATATTACACTCATTACTATTTAAATGGTGTTTTGTGAAAGCTTGATAGTTCAAGCAATAGTTCATTTGCCCAGCTTATGCTGTTCTTGTTCCACTGTAAGTATTGCCTTAGTGATGAAGTATTTCTTCTGTCACCTTTTTCACCTTACTCTGTTCTTCTCATACCAATGAACTTTCCTTTTTACTCCCACCCTTCATTCCTTTCCATTTTCCCAAGCTGTATCTGTCATTCATTCCATTCTCTTACTTATCCTTTTTTCATTTCAACATCTTTCAGTCTTTGAGGAAGAACAGTTAGTTTTGTAGGAAAATGGAAAAGCACAAAAGTAAGCTATTTTTCTTAACAGAGAACCATACCTACAGCAAACTAATGTGGTATAGCTATTGCTTGGAACATCAGCTAGTCCCACTCTCATTCTGTGTCCAAGAGCTCTTTGCACACCCAGAAGGCTAACAAAGACAGACTTTAGCACAAGACCTTTAAAAAGCTTTCACTGAAATATTTGGTGCCGACTTGGAGGCTTTTTTTTTAGGTAATGAAGAAAGCCTCCTTTGAGGAGAATGACATTACTTAATGATAAGATGGAAACAAGAAAATGTGGCTTTCTCTCCCCCAGAGTAAAGGCACACTGCTGCATGTTGCTGCATATAATGCACTAGTTGAATTAACATAATTTGGAAAAGCCTATGCTTATTCTGAAAAATAATCAACAGTTTAAAAGAAGTCCATGCCCTATACTATCAGAATATCACTATATAGAGTTTATTTTATAGATACAGCTGTTTTGCTAAATAGATGTTGACCTGGTTATTTGTAAATTAGTTCAAGAACAGCACAATTCTGCTTCTAGAGGCTGGACAAGGAGAATGGGAGTATTTTCTTTAAACCAATAGTATTAAGGTGAACATACTTGGTGTACTGCTATGGAATCTGTTTTACAATCTAATACAATCTATTGAACACTAAACAATGAAACCAGGTTTTGTTCCTTCATTTAATTACATTGTTCCAGCAAATGCAATCACAGAAAGATTAACTACCTTCTGAGATAAGACACAGGGCCCAGCAGAGGCAGCTGTTAAAGTTTCATACCTGCTTCACAAGCAATTAACTGTGTCCAAGTAAGCAGTGCCTTACACAGAAGGGATGGGCAATAGCTTGCTCTGCATGAAGGAGGAAAGCTAATTTTGATTTGAGTACAGTTTCATTTGAATAGCTAGTGATTGTTAACATGAACACACTGAGAAGGCACAATACCTTTACTTACAACCTATTTTATCACATGACAAAACTACAGGGCCTTTTTTCCGTCTCTTCTGCAGCAGCACACCCAGTGTATATTTGTTATATTATAGGAAACATCTGGGGTTTTTTAAGTGAAATGATAGCTCCAGCTACGAAAGGCTTTCTGATATAATACAGCAAAAAGCATTTTAGCAAAGACCTCTTTCTTGATTATCAGTTGTGATGAAAGACATAAAAGAGCCTTATGTAAAGAGAGAAAAGTAATCTTCTCTGGTTGAACTTGTCTTTTACCTTAACAGAGGCTGTGGAGGTCCAAGTTTCTGAAACTTCTCTCCCTTGGTTCTGCTTTGGAAGTAATGTTTGCTATAGTCTCAGTTGTACATCACTTTATTCCCCTACTACCACTTGGTCTAAGAAATTCTCAGTGCTTGAAAAGCAAGTTACACCATGACTTGCCTACTGTTCCTTAATATGATTAGATTATAATATCTGTTAGATTCTGATTAATCACTTAGATTTCTAGGACATTCAATTTTAAAAGAAGCACTTACTCTTTCTGTTACTTCGAGCCACATGCTCTAGGGTGGCTGGAAATTGTTCAGGTATTATGAAAAAATATCGTATGATTTTTCTAGCCAGCTTATCAATTTGACTCTGGCAAGAGGAAAAAGCAGCAGCAAAGCAATTTTAGTTATTGAAGACTGAATATTCTGACAGTAATGATCAGGAGAGCTGAGACATAAAATATCTGAAACATGAACCACCCGTGAGGAACTCATTCTGTAAGGAAGTTCCTCAGCTGGGAGCTGCCGGAGGGAACAGTCTGGGTCATCAGAGACAGACTGAGAACCGTTGCTATAACCCACAGCAAGCATCAAATTCCTGCTCATACCATACTACAGTATTCTCCAATTTAATATGCAAATTTTAATTAGCAAAGACAGCAACAGTTAGTCTGTTTGTCAAGGGTCCTGGGGCACTCTTGCAAGTATACAAGAGAGACCAATTAATGAAAAATTAAGTTTGAACATGAAAAGCCTTTCCTAAACAGAGCTTTATTGCAAGGGCTCTGACTTTAGCTTAAACAGTAGAAATAATTCTCAGTTGCATTTGCCAGAAGCAATTTTTAGATGTCATAAATCAACACAAGTGGCTCCTACTTGCTATGTGTCACAAAATTATAAATTGAGAAGACTTGTACATACTTAGTGAGCTCTGTTACCTTCATCTCAACCCCAAAATTCAGAGTTGCTGACTAACACAGGGAAAGCTTACTTCTCCCAGTCTTGAGAAGTTTAAGGATCACAGCGAATGCTGAGATTTCTAGTTTGGTGCATACCAGGAGGGATGAAATTGTTTACTTACTTATCACTTAATAGCAAACACCATTGCTTTAAGCTATTACAGAATTAATATTTTATCTCTAGAAAAAGGATTAACACCAATTTGAGTTTCATATAAGAATCGCTGCAGTTTATACACCAGTGATTTCTAATGTGAATGAGAGCTTCACATGTATAAATAAAAGAATACTTTGCTAATATATTATTGAAAGAATTGAATATGAAGCTTCAAATGAAAATTGACTTAGTATGTCTAAAAAAGCTGACTGCAATAGTCTGAACTAGTTTTCAAAGTTCCCTAGGAGCAAGGATCACAGGATCAAGGTCTTTTCACATAAAATGTTTTTAGACATGGATCACCAGTGGAAGTATTATTGAATTAAGCCCATTCATAAAAGCCTTTCCAAGTTAGTACCACTCATTTATAAATGTAAAAGAACAGAAAAGATACTCAAAGTATGATTTTCAGCAAATAAAACTGGTGTAAAAAGTTCTGTATCAGAAAACACTGAGGGTCACTGGAAATCAAACACAGCAGCACAACCAGGAGAACAGAGACCTCCACCAGCCAGGCTCCAGCCCCACTTTACCTGAGAAGCTGCCAGCTCGAGGCAGAGCAGCAGGAGCCCAAAGCCTTAGGTATGCTCCCAAGGAAAAGAAGGCAGAGCCAACTTTAAGTTGGGAAAGTATATTAGGATATTACTTGCAAGGATAATAGGGGCAAGACATCTCAGGGAGCAGCTCTAAAGCCAAGTTAAGAAGCCAAAGACCAAAACCACCCAGACACAGCAGGGCCAGGTCTGCAGCCCAGCAGCAGTCCTGCAGAGAAGAAAAGAAGAGAGCATCCAGGGCTGAGCTAAATAGAGCTCCTCATCAGGAGGGGTGGGTGGGGGCAGCAGGTGAGGCTGGTCAGGGCAATTAGGACCTGATAGCTCACACCAGGTTCTGAGAGTTTGCAAACACTCTTGCTGCCCTGAGAGCAGCTGGGTTGCTAACTTTTACAGCTCTTCTTTTACCTTTTCTTGCCAGACGCACCAAGGTAAAAAGTTAAAAAGAAAGCATCTCTTTCAAGATTACAGTGTGATCACACAAGCTTAAATCACATCCCCAAGTAATTTTTGTTGCATTTTAAATTCACTATGGTTTCTCTTCAAGTTCCTGATGTGAATTATACTTATGTCATTTTCAGCCTTTCTTTTGCTCTCTATAACTTGGACTTTAATAAGCTGTCAGATCAGATAGACATGAGGCTGTTCATGCTTTATCATCAGAGCAAATGAATGCTCTGAATCAAGCAGAAAACAGAGGACATGTCAACACCATACAATAAGCACCATGCAGAGGTGCTAGCTTGGACTGTGGAAGCAGAATGGAGATGTCAGTACAACACTTCTTCCCACTTAGTTACTGCTGTTGAGCAGTGCTTTTCAGGAATGTTAACTGTTCTAATCGTAGTGCTGCACTTTCTTCCATGACTTCTTTCACCACTTTTAGATTCTCTGCATGGCAAAATAGCATATGGTATAGGACACTAAAAATAATAATAACAAAGGAAAACACATGGGGATAATAGTCAAGAATCTGCACCAGCTTGTACCCTGGGATGTCCTGATGTTAGATACACAAAGATCCCTGGTATTGGGAAGGTACATGTGTAGCGTGTTCTGCAAGGCACTTTGGGATGTTATTTAAAATAGCAGTTGGAGGGAAAGAGAACTGGCCACATTGATTCAAGGCTCACACTGTAGGTAGGGCTCCTGCCATTTTCACTACAGTAAACCAAATGGATGCAAGTGAGCACAGGCAGGGAAAAATGTTTTGAGCTGTCACAAGGCTGTGAGGAATGTGATCACATGCTGTGTAGGCACAAGTCATGTGCAGAGCCAGCTGTGCCAATAATCACTTGAAAATTAAATTGTAAGAGCAATGGGGCCTGTGATACCTGTTTGAGACAGTATAATTCCTCAAATATATCCTAGATCTGAGCAAATACAGCGTTTGCTTAGCTGTGAATTCTCTGAAGAATTGTGTTGCATTGGTTTTTTCCTGCTTAAGATGAATGAAAACGTGTGGGGCCTGAGTGACATGGCCTTAATGACCCTAACTGACCTCAATTGAGACTCCCACCCACCCCCTCTGCCTATGGGCCCAGGAGAGCTACTTAAACTCAGGTCTGAGCCTGCACAGCTTTAGTGACTGCATTTCTATGTGGTGTGATTTTCTTTTTTGTTAGTGCTGCTGCTGGTAATGCTTTACAGCTTGCAGAAATCTCCGTGCTTCTTCTCCTCTACTGCCCTTCAGGCTGTTCCTACTGTTTGTCGTTTATGTAATGTGTTGTCATATTGTTTCTTAAAGGTACGGTTCTTTCTTCCTGTGCAATGAGCCAGTTCAGAGAACTGAAAATGAAGTACAGTAAAACTGAGTACAGGAAGCTGAGGGAGACTGAGTATGAGTGATGATAACACTCTATTTTGGCTTCTTTAACATGCCCATTTAATTACTTGTAATTTTCTTCCAGGCTGTTCAGGAGTTGGAGGGGTTTTGGCTGCTTTTACTGCTTCAGAAGGCAATTACCAGGCAATTGTTTTAGTGAGAGTTTCTACTTTATTTGGTGTTTGATGTAGCCCCTGTTGTTGAATCCCTGGAGTATAATAATGACAGGACAATCTATATGGCACTGGGTTATTCTGTGAGCATTTTGACTTTGTCTTAAAAGTGTGAGAAGATAAAGGTTTGTTATGGGGCACCATGGGCCAAACTGCAACTCCAGTGTGACTGCTCTGGTTGCATCAGTCAAGTCCTACCATGCCTTCTGAGAGAGGCCTGCCATGCCAGATGCTCTTCCCATAAAGCAGGCTACTGAGAAAAGGGAAGTAATAACATTCCCTTTTCCCCAGTGCCACATTTCTCACCACAGAATGAGCTCTTTTTATTGGGAAGCTGTAAAAGACTGGGCAAGAGGTTTCCATTCTAAGAGTGTCAAAAAATAGGATTTTCTCCCCTCTAAAAACATGCAGAGGAAAGAAAGACAAAAATAAAGGTAGGAAGGAAAAAGTAGTATCTTTTCCTTGTAGCTCAGAAATTGGACATGAATTAAGAGTCATGTAAAGCTATTCAGAAAGTCCATAGCAGAAATAGGTGCTGCCTGAGGCCCAGCTTTGTCTAGAAGTCCTGTCTGTCCTTGCTTGCATAGAAGGCTATGTTATTCTGGAAAGGAAAAAGGAGATTATTTCTGCCTTATGGCTACTACTAAAGAGGAAGTCAGTAGTAAATTGTGGTTTTGGGTGTGAATTTGCTGAGGGATGACCCAGCTGGGGGCAAAACTACAGCTCCTGGTTATAACTGCCTGGAGGGCTGGGATGCTGCAGCAGGTATAGCCTGGTCAGGTGCAGACTATGGTGGCAGAAGCTGCCTCAGCAGCATAATTATGCAAAACAGACCAGATGTTTTTGGCATGTGGACCCTATTTTTTAACAGTCGGAGATACTAATGATGATATTCATAGGTGTTGTTATATTTAAAGTGATTTAGTCAACCCTGTCTCTCTACCAGATACTCTAGAAAAGGCAAGGAAGGAAAATTGTATCCTCTTCTAGAGACAGAAGAATCTGTTTTCAGTGTAGGACTAGTGTATCACGTATGTTTCTTTTCATCAGTATAGAGGAGAATCCTGCAATTGGGCAGGAAAATTACTTTCTTTTTTTCCCTCTTACTTCTGCAGTTCTCACAGCCTTAACATTCTTCTACCTTCTTCTTATAAGTTGTCTGCAGTTTGTTGTTAAATCGCTTTTGCCCCACAAGACGCTGATTTTTTTAAAACAATGTTCTATGTGCTGTTTAGATGATGTGTAATCTGCCATGGAGCCATGGTCATAGGAATTGATGTTCAACCTAAATCACCAGTTTTTCCAGTGTGTGAGGCTTGTGTATCTCAAAGAATACTGCTTGGCATTCAGCCTTCCTTAGAGCCTTTCTTCAACCCTTTAAAGGCCTTGGTGTTTCCCTTGGGCCACAGTCTGTGAATGATCTGTTCACCTGCTCTCAGAAAACTTTAAATTCTTCTGCTTCTGTGGTCCCTGGTGCAACACCAACACCTTGGCAGAGCAGGACCTGGCTTCTCTTCTTATACTTTCAGTCCCCAGTGCTCTGTGTGAATTAATGTCTCATACTCTGTCATAACTGTATCAGAAGGAACAGTTCTGCTCTGACAGGGAAAAAGATCGCCCACAGGAGAGGTGCAGCTTCTTTATCTGGTAGAACTTTAGGTTGCAGGTTGCCATGTTTGGGTTTTTTCCCAAGGAATATAAAAGATAAGCAATAAAATACCTGGGAAAGAATGACAAGTTGACTATTAACTTTGGCTAGGAGCTTTTCTTCTGTTTTTAAGTGTTTAGGGAAACTGAAGCTAAAGGCAAGTCTCTTGTTCTCGTAGCTATTTTAATCTGAATTAAGAAGTTTTTTGTGTGTAGAAAACCCTTTAGATTCATGTCTGTCTTAAGAGCTCCCTAATTACTGATGGATTGTAAGCTATCAAGTAAATATTAAGTATACCCAGGCTTTTCTATAAGGACAGACACTTGCAAACAGTGGAAGGGGTAATACTCTGGCATGTCAAGGCCTGTTTACAGAGTAGCTCTTAGGTACACTTGTACAACAAGCAGAGCCATTCAGAAATAATTCTCACTGATATTTGGAGCTGTTATGGGTTTATGACAGGACCTACGTGGACATTTTCCAAGCCACAAATAATTATATAACAGAAGAGGTTGGGAGCAAGCAGTGGATCTAGGTATTCACAGTCAGCGTGACACGATGCACTGTTAATAAGTAATTGACCGTAAATGCCATTCTCTACACACAGAGATTGACTGTGCTCTCTTTTGGAATATAATTACTTAAGTCCTCTCCTGAAAGAGAAATCAAATATTTGTGGGAGTCTTCCAGAGGTGAAAAACACCCTCTTTTTTTGATTAATATAGGAGTGAATTGTTATAAAATGTATTTTTTTTTAAGTATAAAGTAATGATTAAGTTGCAGTCATCTGGTGGTGAATCCCTGAGGATTGTTGGCTGTTGAGAAGGTGTAAGCTTGATCTGAATTACTGGCTTGTATGAAGCAAGGAAATCTGATGGTGTGGTGGTGTGCATTCGGCCAGCCTTTTGCTGCTGGGGGTTTGCCTGTGAGGACTAAACAAAGCTTTCAGTCTAGTTTATTTATTCATTCATGCTTCCCTTTAAAGGAACTGAACCACAGTGCCTTAGCAAAACCTAAACTTTCTGCTGATTTATCCCAAGAGCAAAGTTGTATCTAGCTGGATCCAAGCTGAGTACAGTGATGGAGACATAGCATGAGCGAATGGTGTGCCATCCGTTCTGCTCTTAAACATGTCAGAGAAGCCAAGGGGGAAAATACAGGGGAATTAGGAAAGGAAGAGAAGGAATGTAGTAAAGAGAGATGGATGTGGATATGGAATGCCAGAGGCACAGTGAGCAGATGAAGGAGACTGAATGAAGAATGATGATGGGAAAGACTGCATGCTTTCTTTTTGTGTAAGAGTAATGGAGAGGTGGGTGGTTTGCCAGTTTTCACTCCCTGTCTTCAGGATGGTTACAGCTATGACCGTGCAGGAGGATTGACACTCTGCAAGGTGCTCTGTGTCCTGCCTTCTGTAGCTGCTGCCTGGCCAAGATAAGTATGCTTGGCTGACCTGGAGGCCTGCAGACCATGTCTGTAGTTGCTGTATTTGATAACTGGTGCTCTTGAACCTGTGCAACTGCAGATGGACTTTGTCATGCAATCTGAGGAATGTCTGTGCCAGCAGTACTCTGAAGCCTCAAGTGAGACCGCCTCATATGTGAGTGACAATCCTCTCCTGGGGCCAAGTCCCCCGAGTCCCTGCTTGCTAGGTGCAGGTGCATCTGTTGTGGCAAGTGCCTGGCTATTAGACAGCCAGGTCTGACAGAAGGAACAATAGATCCCCTGTTGTTAAAGAACAGCAGCTGCACAATTTCCTCAACCAGGCAAAATCAGGAATATGCCTTACACAGTTCTTTGCAGGACTACATTACCTTTATGATCAAATCTTCAGAGTTTTGAAAAGGCAAACCATTGCACCTTAAAAGGTGAGCATTGATGGATAACCATCACCTGTTGCTCTGGACTTGCTGCTTTCACCAGTGTTTCCACCTCTGGTAGTCTCTTTGCACTGTGTGAGAGCTGCGACTTAACTAAATGTCACATTGTATTGTGTTGTGTGATGTGTTGGCAAACTGCAGTGGAGTGGGACCAACGATGCCAAGAGTGAAACTGTTCCCACTGAAGTTCTATTTGCATTCCTTGTAAAGTGCTACTGCAGCCTCTGCAGGATTCAATTTCCTTTCTATTTTTGTATCATTTTCCAAGTCTGTAGTTAATATTGACTGACAGGGCCAGCTGAGAATCCTGGGATTTCCTATTACAGATAATTAAGGAAAATACTAATTCATGCACAGACAGATGCCTCGTTGTAAATTGCACTGCATGAATATCTTTGCCTTCACTGCTAATTCTGTTTCCTACTGATTACTGAATCTGACTCATTGTATAAGGTGCTAGGGGCATGCAGCAGGTTTCCAGCCAGGAAATGTGTGAAAAAAGCTGCAGAGAAGCTTGGTCTTACGTTTTCTGAAGCGTTGCTTTTATGGGCCAGTTGTCTGAATTGCTCTGTACCTAAGATAGGAGAGTTTGTATTTTATGCTTTCTTAATGGAACTTGGAGAAGGACCTTGGGGAGGGAACTTCATTCATCAAGGACTCTTCCAGTTCACCTTATTTACTTCTAAATTGGTGCTTGGTTTTATTTTAGGTGAAATTTAAGCTTCCCGTTTTATTTAAAAGAGAGATTCCCGTCAGGGAGCAGTAAGAATAGGCTGCTCTGCAACATAGGTGAGCCAGGAGCTGAGGATGACAGCAAGACAGGTGTAGGAAGTGGCCTCACCAGTCCCACAGGACTTGTGCAGGAAGAGCAGAGAAGGCCCAGTGGCAGCCAGGGCCATTGTGAGACAAATCTGTAGTGCTGAGCTGTGTCAGGGTCTAACGAGAAAGCTGAGTTGGGGTCCGGATCAGCGGGGCATGTTAATTGTCAGCATAAACATGTAACCAAGTATTTGAACAAGCAAGTAGCTGGTGATAGAAGTACAAAGCTGTCCTCTTCAACATCTTGTGGAATAGATCAGTTTCCTGGGAGACTGGCTGCTTGTCTTGTCAGTAAAAGGATCTGATAGTAATCCCTGTTCTCTAGGAAGGAATGTGCTGAAGTCTCCTGAGTCATAACTTGCCAAGGAGCAGAATGGTAAATGTTGATTGTAACGTGTCTAAGTACAATGAAACATGAGCGGAGAGGAAGGAGATCCGTGCTTGTCTTGCACCTTCTCAAGTGTTTCCTGTGGAGGGATATGAGACCAGGTTTGCTGGAGTCACACCAGTTTGCTCCCATCTGCCCACACTGGGTACCAGCAGGAGGGACACTTTGGCAGTTCTGGCTTTTCCAGTCTTCTACCTGAGGAAGAGGTAGTTCGAGTGAGCAGGCTCAGGCAACAAACACCCTGCCTGCAGTAGAGGTGTGGCCCCCAACTGAGTTAGCAGAGTTGCTACTTTGATGAGGGGAAAGACTTTGCAGTTGGAAACAGACCAGATTTTGTCTGTCATCAAGGAAACAGGCAAAGCAGATCAGAGGCTACCCCTTCAGCATTTCATCCAGATGAATTTTGAAGTCCTGTTCTTTCGATGTCCAACTTACCAATCTGAGGGCACTCTGGATGAATTAATGCTGCTAGCAGGCATGCTTAACAATAACTTCCTTGTGCTGTGGAGAAAAATAGAGATTAGATTCCGGGAGTTCAGCATGAAAGATGGGAAATCAGTACAAATAAACAGGACATAAGTTTAATATAATATGAATGTACTTGGCTGAGGTTGCTGAGAGTCCTTAAAGACAAGGATACAGCAAAGACCAATAACTGGGTTTTGACAGATTCCATTGCAATACCTTCCTTTCTAGCTCTGTTGTGCCTCTACTTTTGCCTAATTTTATAAGTTCATGTCTCAGCATGGCTAACTCTGATTATGGTCATTGATATCTATTCAGTGAACTGCTTTTTACCAAGCTTTGTTTCCAAGACTCCTAACCCCTAAATGCTGGGGCTTGCTATTAACTAGTGGCAAAACAAAGGCAATCCATACACCTCCAAATTGCTACTAATTCCCTATATCCTCTCCCCTGGAATACTGCAAGAACAATGTCTAGCCATGCACACTTACTCTATTGATCTGAACAACCCAGTGAGTGCTGAGACTTTTATTTTCTATCCGTGCACTCCAGCCATCCTAACCTACAGCATCAGTGTTACACAGAATGAGGTATTCTGGTTTAGCCTCTTAATATTGTAGAGAGCTGAAGTTAAAGTATATTAACGTATAGGTATTTGTGTGTGTGTGTGTATATATATATAAAAAATGTCGTTTTGAAAAAGTATATGAATCGCTTGGCACCTACTAGCATATGGAGTGTATCAGAGAATTATAAAATAGTCCTGGTGAGAAGGGACCTCAGGAAATCTCTCATCGAGCCTCCTGCTCAAAGCAGGGTCAGCTGTAAGGTCAGACCAGATTGTTCAGGGCTTTATCCAGGTAGGTTTGGAAACCTTCAAGAATTGGAACTGCACGGTCTCTCTGGGCACCTTGTCTCCCTGCCTGCCTGAAAAGGTTTTTCTGTACCTGCAGTTGGAATTCCTCTTGTTATTACAATTAAATTCCTATTGTAAAACAAGCATGTTGGATTGTAGTTCAGGAGTAATGTCAGATGCAGAGGACAATGCTGAGAACATACATGGGCCACAAGGGAAATGCTGCTGATGGGGACAGAGGCCAATGTCTGTCAAATCTATTCTGGTCAGGATCCAGGGGGCCCTACTCATGGTACTTAATTGCACATGGAGCTCATTGTCTGTAACTCAGCCAGAGTAGAGGCTGCTACAGAAACAGTGCCATGGCACCAAAAGTACCCTGAAGTAAAAGAAGTATTTGTAAAAGTTGTACTTGATTAAATCTTCCATACCTTGTTTTCCTCAGGAGTTTGACACATTTTTCTCCCCTGCAATCTAGGCATGATTCGTGTCTCTGTCTGCTGCTTATATCTTTGTAGAGCAGCAAAACCAGCATGAAATTGATGTGATCTTCTTTCATTGCTGCCCAAAAGGTTCTGAATAGCAACCCTGGAACAGAGTGGGCTTGTTGACTTCATTCTGCAGCTGCATGAAAAATCTGCCTCTAAGCCTGCAGCTTCAAGAAGACAGCGCAGCATCTGTTCACATAAAAGATAGCTTTGAGCTTGTCTTTTTTAAATAATGAGAAATTTAAACTACTGGGTTTGAATGGAAACTTGGAAACAGGTTACTTGGCTTCCCTCATTTGCCAAGGAAAGCTTTCCACTTATCTCTGACAAAGGACTGGATGGATTTTCTTCAATTTCATTTAAATATTTTTGTTCTACATGTGGAAAAATTAACATCTAATTTACTAGAAGCTTCAATTCTTGTATAAGGATTATATTATGTGAATCTGTTTAGTCAAGGTACAAAGTCTGATTTTTATGGGCTGGTTCTTTCTGTATGTACGTCTTTGTATGCATTTGCTTGTCACCATGATAGCTTCCTATCAGCTTGTCAACACTGTGCACTTCACAGAAGTTATGGTTAACCCAGGGCCCGAATGCAGAGTCCCAGGGAGCAACATCTGGGCATCTGATTTCCATAGGATCATGCATAGTTCTGCTCTGATAAAGTTTAATGAATCCTGTTTAAAAAAAAAGTTCTTGAAGATCTTGAAGTTGCAACACACTGCGATTTCTCTAATATCCACCTGTTCTAATTATGTACACGTGTTTGTAAAGTCATTATTATGGACATGTTTGTAAAATCAATGTTGAACTATTGCTTAGCAGATTTACAGCCTGACTTCTAAAAATGTTTCTACATTTCCTTTAGAAATTAATGTCTTTGTAGTCCAGCTTAGAAGCTTTGTTATTGAGTACTGAGAACAGCATTTAATTGGCAAGTATTCTACCATAAAACCAAGTTGCCTTGCTCCTCTCCGTCTGCTTTCCAGTAACCTATAACAGTATTCCTGCCTGTGCAAATCTGGCTGATGTGTTCTGTCAGAACTGGTTTTTCAACCTCAACTTTGGTACTCAAAGAAAAAAAAAATAGTTCTGTGCTTTCTTTGTTCTGAGATGCCTGGGTTGATACTTTGAGAGTTGTGCTGATTTGGGTGGTGGGTGTTCATTGCCAGNCCTGTGCAAATCTGGGCTGATGTGTTCTGTCAGAACTGGTTTTTCAACCTCAACTTTGGTACTCAAAGAAAAAAAAATAGTTCTGTGCTTTCTTTGTTCTGAGATGCCTGGGTTGATACTTTGAGAGTTGTGCTGATTTGGGTGGTGGGTGTTCATTGCCAGGTGGCCTCACCACTCCATAATAGAGCATTTTTGTTGTCTTGGGACAGTTTGCACTGGAGACTGTCAGACTTAACCAAAATAGACTTTTGGACAGGAAGCTTCAGTTCCTCAAAGGAACGGTTTGCAGGACAAAGAGGTAAAACCTTCACAGCTTTGTTCAGCCATATCTGAAAGTACCTCAGTGTTAGAGATGAAACTAAGGCAATTCTAAGCCTGCCAGAGGTAGTAAGGGCAAATTTCCCTAATGCAGTGGGGATGGCTTGAGCTCCATCAGTCATATTTATTGCCAGTTGTTTGGCAAGACTGTGGTGTGGAAACCTTGCATAGGTTATTTCCATGTCAGTCGCAGAAGGAATCCCTCAGTCAAGAGCCAGACATGGTTGAAATATTCACATCCATACACTGAACTAGTTTACACAATAGAGCCCAATGTAGATAGGGAGATGAGGCTGGTTGTTACTTTTTTCCTGGTCTTAAAATTAAGAGCCAGACATGGTTAAAGGGAAAGGGGTTTTTACCTCGGTGTTTATTTAGGATCCTTGGTGCCCCACACCGTCCCAGTGGAGTGCGCCCAAGTGCCCCCCGGAATGCACCCACCCGATAAATCGTGTGTACAACTGATAGGCCTTGCAAATGAGCACATCTATCAAAGATTCCCCAATGAGAGACTTGAATGAATCCCCCATGCTGAGGAATCTCCCCCCTGGATGGGCCTATCTCAGTTTACAGGATGTGTTCTAGAGAGGACCTTGGTGTCTGGGGCTGTCTGACCCTTAGGAGCGGCTCCCAGGGTGTTTGGTCTCCTGGCTGAACGGGACATGGGGTATCAGACTGAGGGAGTTACAAGTGTGTGGGCTAAAAGCACTAAGGATATATAAAAGCTATATAAAGGGGTGTAAAAGGAGTATAAAAAAAGGTAAAAATCGTCATGGCATCATGGTGCCCAGAGCTGTAATACTGCTTTTCCTTGCTGTGTTGCTTCTGCTTGTCCCAGCTGGAAGCTGAGGTGTCTGAGTGTACATCATGCATATTGCATCCATTTTCTGTGGGTAAAGCCTTGCATCATGTGAGGTTTTATTGAAATCCTGGTCCCAAAACTGTCACTTAGGGTGTTTATTGGTATTTATTCTCTTAAAGTGCTGGCTGAAGTTATAGTCAGAACTATCTGTATGACCTACCAGACTAACACAGCTGTGACAAACCAGTTCAGCACTACAAACATCAAGGAGGTGTCAGAAGAAAAGCCATGAGCTCAGTCAGTTGTGCTGCTGAGGAGGTCTTCATTTTTGGAATCTGTGCTAAAAGGAATGCACCTGAAAGCACATGGAGAGGTACTAAATTATTTACTTTTTGACTATAGTTATTTTAATGAAATACTAAGAGTAAGGTTGGAAATATGTCCCAGTGTACTCCAGCAAGCCAAAAATCCACTGGCCTATCTTAATCTACTGCTGCCATTAGCAAAATGTATGACTTGACAATACCTTCAGAGTGATAAAAATGCAGTTTCAAGAAGTTAATAATCAGATGGAGTCAAAATCCGATTTTGAAAAATAAATACCGTTTCATTAACTCTAACACCCAATTGTAGTGTGTTCATAGCCTGAGCTGCCAAAAAAATTATTAGTGATCCTAAGGGCAGGTGCATAAATTAATGCTGCTGCATTTTCAAGAAACGTTTGGTAACTTCTTTCTTTACCAGTAGGTGTCACTGGAGTCCAGCAGAGAGCTATTACTGCTTTAAAACGTCTTTTCTGCTTAATCGAACCTTTATTTCATAGAGGAACATTCAATATTTGTACATGCTGACGTACATACAATAAAAATGAAGAACTGTGATCAATGCTCTTTCAACTGTTTTTTCCTGTCTTAGCCTCTGATAACTGTTGGTGGATAATTCAATGGTTTGAGAAAGATTTCTGATTTGTTTTTTTTCCTCTGCAGCATGCCTGAATCTGGTCCAAGCTGATAATGACCAAAGTGACTATTTCATACAAAGATGAAACCACTTAGCAGTGCATGTGTGATTACTCAGCCCTTGCCCAATCTTGCATTTGGTGGTGGGGAGAAAATGGAAAATCAAGCCAAAAGACCTAAATACTAGGGTTTTTTTCTCTTTTTTTTGGGACCTGTGTTGAAAATTGGAGTCTGGGAACTGAATGGGACAGGAAGGACCTGTCAGCCACAAAACAGCTCTTTGCAAGACTGAGAAAACACTTAAGGAGTAAAATTTCCTATACCTTCCATTAGAAGACACAGCACTGTGCTGATGAAGACTGCTTAGGATTGAGCTGAAGTAGAGCATGGAATGATTTTTTCCTTTTGAATGAACTGTAGTTCTTGTCTGCTGTGTGTTTGCTTGACAGCTGATCAGCAAAGGTATTTTGATTGAGATGAGCTTTCAAGTGTGCCTAAGTTTCTACTACCTGAAAGGCACAAAAAAGCACCAAGTAGACACTGGCACGTTGTTCAAGCCACTTGGTCATACACTAAAAGATAAAAGGGGGATTATGTTTTGTTTTCCCCCAGCCATGGTACAAGGCTTATTCTTTATGAAAACCACTGGGGAGACATTTTGAGTTAGTCAAAGCATCTTAGTTTGAGCCTAAAATCTTGCATCAGTAATTCCTCCAATTTCTTTCAAATGTTTACCGAAAAAAAATCCAAAAAACCCTGTGCTGCACAATAAACATTTATCTCAGAATTTCAAGGTCACAGATCCAGCAGAGAAGTATAGCATAAGGAGGCTGCCTGCAGGCCAGTGTATTATTAAAATAATAACGTGGTTTTGGACAGTAAATGCACTGCCTGCTCTGTTGCCCTTACATGTGGCTGATCCAGTAATGAGTCATTTCCGTGACATGTCTAAAGAACCAGTCAATGCACAGATATTTTTAGCCTTTTTTTATCATTAGCTGCTTTTCTGAGTGTACTCTGCCACCACTCACTCATTAACAGGCCCTCTATTTCATGCTGTGGTGTGATCTTTGCTCATTTCATGGGACACGGCTGCATCGTGTGCAGGGAACCACAAGTGTGAACGGGTTTGCAAAACTGGCACAGTGTAAGGCCCTGGATGTAGCAGACTCTTGTGCAACAGGCATTGCAGCTCTCTTCGTGGTGCTGCACTGGAATCTGAGTAAAGGCGAAAGTCATTTGTTCAGGGCTGTATTCTGGCAGGGAACTAACGAAGTCACTAACTGATATTTTGTTGCCTCCTTACATTCCCATGAGGAAATCTTCATTTAATTTTTTTTCAGTTTTCATTTTATCAACTTAATTTGCTAGCTAGTACATTAATTCCATCATGATGTTCAGGGACACGTCCATCCAGGCTTCATTAGTTGCAGGAGTTTTAATTCTCTGTGGATTTTCTTTTCCAATTGTAGTTGATGTTGCTGTCCTTTGTAGCATTGCTCACAACCCTCAATGGCCACACATCCTGGTTCTAGTGCACCAACAAATTTGATATTCCTGGGTTTTAATGGTTTGTAACTGCTGTAGAAGTGCTTAGTTACTGGTCTCTTTTTAAAAAGTAGAAGCAAGTACTTGGGAAATACACAGGTGAAAACAAAACTCTTGTAAATTAAAACTCAGAAGGTAATGTTATAGCATCTGCATGTGAGAGCCACATGCAAACCCAATGATCAAAACTAAGAGGACAAAGGAAGATGAAGTGTTGGTCACATAGCTGCCCTTTATAAAAGGTGAAGGAAGCAAAGTAGCAAAATAAGGAACAGAAATGGCTGCTCCCCTATTGTTGGAGGAAGAATAGAATAGGACAGTGACAGTTGCACCAATGCACTTGTTACAAGAACCAATTTCTTGTTGGGGGTCCCATGTTTTTCTCTCCCCAACAAGCACTATGTTGGTGCACTTTGGTAGCTTTCCTTAAGGGCTGTTGCTATAAAGACAGACAGGAATTCAATAATAATGTGAAACAGCAAGATCTAAAAAGGAGTCCAAAAATTCAGGAAGAAGGAAAGGTTGGTATTCAGTCTGGTTGTCCTATAAGGCTGCAAGAGATCTCAGGCATTTGAGGGAGACAGCACCCTTTTATTCCTTATAAAACGATGGGAACTTGCTTTGTTCAGAGGACAGAGGGAGCCTAGACTTTCCGTGTGGATTTTGAAGTGAGGCTGCATCCTTACTACAAATGCCTTTGTTTTGGTTTTTTTTCCCTGAAACATGTTGGCACATCGTAAAGTCTTCAGTGGGAAACAGCACAGGTGGTTACTTTCTCAGCAGAGCTTGCTGAGGATACACTGCATAGCAGAATAAAGTTCTGACCTTGATGATTATAACAAGGTGAAAGCTACTTTGTGCTTTCCCACTAGTGTTTCACCACAGGTTTTTCCAGTAGACTTACAGGCTGATCACCTAGGGAAAAAAGCTGCACAGAAAACCACTGAGAATTTAGCCGTAGGTGATTGACTGCTGTTGGTTCATCGAGTAAAACGAGTCTTTCCAGAGGCTCTGACATTGCAGGGACGATGCTGCCTCTCACATGATTGCAACAGATGGGTGTGCAGGCCAGAGGGAAGGTGGAGTAGCACAACTTTTTCTGCTGTCTGGGCCTGATTCAGTAATGCCATGATCCAGGGAACTTTTTTTTTTAAATCATGGAGAACTGGCCCTTTGCTGCACACATATAAGCATTCCTTTGTCCTGTCCAGCAGAGCTCATTTTAACCTTTCAGTTACTGAACTTAATGCCTTGGCTTGACCTGCACATATGAGGAGGCAGCTACTGAAAATTATGATCCAAAGCTGTATGAAGATCCCCTGTCTGAGTGCCTTTCAGTCCTTCTTCTCAGGGTTCAGTGTCAGAAATTAGTGGTACATTATCCATTGGAAATACCTCACTAAGAAAAGCCATATTCCTGACAGAAATCATACTCTGCTGTACACTGGGTTGCAGATCTCTCCTCTTTCCTGCCCCTGTACATTCTGCTTTAGGGTTTGCATGGCAAGGTTTTGGTAACAGGGCTGGTTTCTGTGAGAAGCTGCCAGAAGCTTCCCTTGTGTCCGATACAGCCAATTCTAGTTGGCTCCAAGATGGACCCACTGCTGGCCAAGGCTGAGCCCAACGGTGATGATGGTGGTAGCACCTCTGGGATAACAGATTTAAGAAAGGGAAGAAGAGTGCCCAAATGCAGCCGGAGGGAGGAGTGAGAATATGTGAGAGTTGGGCAGAGGCAGAGAAAAATTGATAACCATGTTAAGCCTGGGAAGAGGGAGGGTGCAGGGAAGCTGTTTTAAGATTTTAGTTTTATTTCTCATTATCCTACTCTGACTTGGTTGGTAATAAATTTAACTTAGCTCCCCAAGTCAATTCTGTTTTGCCTGTGACAGTAATTGGTGAGTGACCTCTTCCTGCCCTTTTCTCAACCCATGAGCCTTTGGCTGTATTTTTTGTCCCCTGCCCAGCTGAGGAGGGCAGTGACAGAGTGGCTTTGGTGGGCACCTGGAATCCACCGCCTCTGCCCTGTGCAGCTGCTGCAGCTCTCAGTACAACCCTGCTGTTGTTGCCCAGTCCTGTGCGGCTGCTGGGGGTGGTGCTGCTGCCCTTCCTGCGGCACGTTAACGGCGACACTAAAGTCTAAGTCACTATTTTTGGAGAAGTTGACTAAAATATGGTAATTAGTTACTTCATATGTCTCTTTACCCTCCCCTCACCTTTGCTGTGCAAATAGCAAAAGGGAAATTCTCGCCGCAGTGAATCGAAATGGCAAGGGCTCGTGTGCTCTCACCTGTGTGTGCCCGTGACATTTGATGGACAGCAACAGGAGCAGGGTGACTTTTTGCAAGGAAAAGCAAGAAGCACCAACATGTTTAGCATTGTAAGTGGTGCTAATTGGGATGTGAAAGCACTGCAGCAGCTGTGAGTGCAGCAGGACATCCTCTTCACCCCCATCCCTTCCCACCTGGACAAGAGGCAAGGAAGGAAGTACCATAGGAGGTTTAGAACTTGGAAGGCAAATAGTGACTAGGCTGAGATGCATAAGAACAGGGAAGAGGCAGAGGAGAAGATAAGGAGTGAAGTGAGATGCTTTCACAGTTGTGAGGAGAGCAGTCTGGGCATGAGGAGCAATGGGGAGAGCCTTCCTGTAGGCTACCGTTTCCTTCTTGGGCAGTGCTTCACAGGGAAACAGGGCAGTGGGTTATGAGCTTATTCCCTTTTTGTGGGAAAAGGACTGGAGTGAGGGTGTTATATATATATAAAATACTGTTAATTCATGTACTCGATGTAAAGGATACCTACTGCTATGGTCCCTTTGAAAGCTGTAGCCTCAGTTGAGCTGATGCTACTGTCAAATGCTATGTTTTGTCCATGAGGCAGCACTGAGAAGCCTTCCTGACAGCTTCTGGAAGGATATGACTGTCTTCATCTGCCCCAAGAGTATCTGCTGCACAGGAAACCTTCTGTTTTCCTACTGCATCGCCTCCCCTTTCTTTTGGAAGAAACTGAAACAGTTTAAAGTGTTTTAATGTTTTTGAAAGGTTCCGTACTAGGCTGCAGCTCATTTGGAAAATTCTGTTGTTCTCCCCGCACAGGTCCTGGCACAGAACCTCAAAAAGAGAACTGAGAGGGTTCTAGAGTGTATTAAGATGAAATGTATCCAAATAACTGTTCTGTCCCTCTTATGTGTTCCTTCTGTTATTATGCTTTTTATCTCTACAGCTGGTGTATTTGAGCTGTGTTTTTCAGGGCTTTCTGACTTCATTATAAATAGCAAAGTTGATGGTGTCTCTTGGGGGGTGGGCAGTAAAGGGAAGCTGTAGGATTCACTTTGGCTTTCCCAAAAAAACTTTTAAGGTAAAAAACCTACAGTTGGAAGATGGCTACTTATCTCCCACTGCTGTTCTCATAGAGACAAACGCCAAGCTGGAGTGTTTCACGGATTGCTTTTTTTGTGAAAGGATTTGTGTGGTTGGTGTTTTCTTTCTGGGGGGTTTTATTGTGTGAAGGGAGATGGCAACTATCGGTAATATAATTTCACAAAAAGCATAAAATGCCTGTTAAACTCCCCCTCTGAGAATTAAACATACCTACTGCCAAACACAGATGGGATTTGGCTTTTATTTGCTCTGCCATGGTACTTGCATATTTGAGGTGAGCCAGATGAAAATGGAAATAGCGAAGCTTAACGTGTTAACTGCCAAGCTTATTAAGATACAGAGGGTCAAATTTTCAAAGTATCTGAAGTATGTTGGGGCAGTAAAACTGGCACTGCTGTTCTTGAGCACAATGAGGTTTGTTTTTCCATCATCATCCTAGTAAAAGGCTTCACTTACAGACTTCTGCTGGCACCCAAGATAGAATAGGCAGCGCATAAATGAGTTTAATTTACCCTCTGTTAGTCATGGGAAATTCCCTCCTGACCATGGATCTGCAGTGGTTTGGATTACTCTGTGTGGGGTTTCTGCAAAGACTGAGAAATACTGCTGGAAATACGGAGCTAGCCCAGGGGTATAAGGTGTGTAGGAGCTTTCAAATGACATCCAATTGCTATCATTAGACTGCAAAATTCTCTGCATTACAGTATAAGTGACTTAGGCAGCCCAGGCTTTACATTGGAAACAGATCTAATTTAATTTCAACTCTTCTAACTTCATATCAAAATAGAAACTGTTTCCTAATAGGTTCTTGGTGTCACTTCCTTGCTCTAGCCATATTCTTCACTTTTTCTGGTTCTCGGGACAAACTTTTATGTGGTAAAGAACTTCTCTGAGCCTCAGTATTTGGAGCTCTCACAGTAGTGTTTTCCTCTTTGTCTAACAGATCAGTTAGTCACCAGATAAGACTATGCAAACTCAAACAGGCTTAGCTATCCATTTTACTCTTAGAGTTTAAATGAGCTAATTAGTAGCTCTGATCAAGAATACTCTCAGGAGAACAATAATCTCACTTTTTATAGTCAAATTATGAATTTCAAAGTTTGTCGCCTGTTTTTCAGTGGCTCTTCAATAACTGATACAGATGAGCTTGTAAGCTTTGTGTTAAACACAGCACAAACCTCAACCATATTCCAAATGAAGCTTGTACTTCTCATTGCACGGCCCAGTTGGTTTTATCTCCACTTTCTCCAGCAGCACCAGTTGTCTACTGGCTTTAGAGAGCACGTGCACAGCATGTTTGTGCTTCAGAAGCAATGCCTGAAAGCTCCAACACATCAGTAGGGATCAGGTAAAGACCAGATTTACTCCCAGGACCACTGAACAAAACCATAGTCCTGCATCTTCTTATCGAGAGGCAGTGATTTTGCATTGGGTAAAGTAAATATAAAATTAAGGAAAAACCTAGAGGTATTGAGACAACTCTAACCTCTTCTGAGCAGTGAAATCAGCCTTTTAGATTTTGTCATTAGTTCTGCATTTGGGACTCGTACTGTAAAGCCTCAAACGATGGTTTGAGTATGAGCATGTGCTGTGAAACTATTTTAGACACCAAGGGTGTAGAGTTTCATTTGACTTTTCTGAGTTCCTCACTCCTCTGAAAAATGACCAAACTACGCCTGTGCGATGTTGTTTTTAAATGATTTTCTGGTCATGCATCCTTAGTTTTTCTATCCCACAAGGATTTTATGAAATACTGCCTACAGAATGTAAAATGTTGGATTTGGTGACTGTTTGATGCCCATATGTATTTGCTGCATGACACAATCCTTGTGGAGCATTTTTTTTTCCTCTCTGCACAGTGTGTATCATTAATTTAAGCCTCAAAGGTGTGCATAAATCTAACGCATGTAGGTGGATGTAACAGCTTGTGGAAGTGGGAGCATGTGAAAGCCACAATTTCGCAGCCTGCACCGTGCTCGTTCCGCGGGCCCTCTCTGCCGAGCATGTTTCCTCCCTGGAGCGGATGTGAAGGCCGGGCACCGAGCACCCACTGTGAGTACCAGCCGAGCGCGGCCGGGAGCGCAAGGGGCTCGCGTGCCCTGGACGAGGCACCGCAAACTTTTAATGGAGTCCACGCAGGGCCGCTTCAGTGCCTGCTGCCTTCCCGAACTCCCGGGCAGGGTTCTGACCGTCCCCGGCTCCAGCCGGGCTGGGGTGGCCGGGCTGCTCCGAGACCCCTCGATGTGCCCCGGGACCCACCTGGGCCCGAGCGCCGTCGGGGTGGGGCCGGTCGGGGCTGCCCGCGGCGGGCCCCGCTGGCCCCGCCTTCAGAGCCTCCACGCGGGCCTGGG
>VZTA01026978.1:51349-79782 GCA_013398855.1 Mohoua ochrocephala
GTAATGTGGGCCGGTGGTGCGGCGGGGCGGGGGAGGCGGCCGGGCGGGAAGGGAAATGACATCAGGGAGCGGTGGGGTGACCCGGTTCCGCTCGCACCCCCCCGCCGCAGGGGGAGGGAGGAAAAAAGAAACTGTCACCGTGGGATTTCATCAGCTCCTTCTGCCTCCGTGCATTTAACCTATTTTTCTTTCCTTTGATTATGTAAGAGGAGCGGTGTAGAGAGGAGCGATGAGTAGGGGTGGCTGATGGGCTTCTTGGGGAATTACCGGGTTTTTTGTCTCCAGCTGGTCCGTCGAGTTAGCGCTGGGAAATGCGGGAGACCTGTGTTTCGGGTTTTTACGTGTATTTACATTGCTTGCACTGCTCCGAATGGTGCAGCACAATGCAGGAGAGGGAGGCAGGGAGTGGAAAGAGAGTGAAATTGATCAAGTGTGTTATTTCCCTCTGAGTGAAAAATCAAGAGAAAATTGTAAGTAAAGAGTAAAAATCCCGTTCTGTCGATGCTCTCATGTAAGGAGACATCTCTTTATGTCTTTAAATTTAATCTCAAATCTAAGATATGAGTTTATAGCATAGCATATTTGTATTTTCCTAATACCGGTCTTTTAACCTATGCACATCATATTGAGTATTAATTTGGGTTTTGATATTTTGATTTAAAATTTCTTAGGAGATGGTCTTAATTTTAAAATTTATAGGTAGGAAAATGTGGTTCTACTTCCTGGAAATGAACTCCTCTTGACTACAGGAATCTTCTCTTTGGAACTACAAGCCACAAGCCATAATTTAAATCTGTCATTATCTTCGCATAGGCTGGAAATGTAGTGTCAAAAATACTTTGAGTACTTGTTATAATGCTTATTAGAAGTAATATTTATTTGAGGCTTGAGGGTTTAGTGGAGGAAAATGTGCTGGTGGTGAGTGAGGTAATTTTTTCTTTCCTGTAAGTTGTATAGAAACAATACGAGATATTAATAAATATTTTACTTCAGCTTCTATCGCTCGAAAACTCGGCCTTTCTGGTCTAAAATATTTTGGTTGCTGTTACAAATATTTACAAGCATCAGTGAAATAAAACTGGTAATTTAGATTTAGTTTGCTGTCTGCTTTCTAAAGTATATGTAGATAGAAAATAGAAAATTCGAGCTACCTACAGGGGAGGAAAAAAGAAGTTTGGCAGTGATGTGTGTGGGGAAAAGAGGAGATGGGGTTAGAGAGCGCTGTCTCCTAGGAGCAGCCAGCAGCCCTCTGCAGAGTGGGCTTTTGCAGCAGAGTTCTGGTCAGTAGATAAGCACCTGCCTTTACCTTCCTTTGGCTGGACTGCTGGGGAGAAGAGTCTTTCCCAAAGTGGGTGTTCCTGTAGCTCTTCTGCATTGCATCACCATCTACCTGGTAAACTTCTGAAGTTCGAATTTGATCATTGTAATTCACTTAAAATTTTCTCCATGGATTTTCTCCCCGTGAATTGCTCAGTTCCTATGATGAGTGAAGGTTGGCCTGAACTAATAGAAGGGGACTATTATTAGTGAGATAGTCTTGCTGGAATGAAGCGATGGAGGGACATTTCTGTAAAGCAGTCTGGCAATTTTGGCAGAAGCAAGACTGGCACTTCAGGTTGAGAAACTGAGTCTTGAGATGAAAACTAAAATAGGAAAGATAGTATACCACATATTCAGGGGAATAATAATAGAAACAGTTGTATTGAACAGATAAATCATGATAAGTTCAATAAAAATCATTGTAACTGCCATTTTTCATATACTTTATATAAACTTAGTTAACACTTTAAAATTTAGATTTCTTTGGTTCTGTAGCTTAAATAACTGTTTGTCTTTTTTAACAGACTTTTTTCCAGGATGGAGAGGAATTTAAGAGAGAAAGATGGACTTGATTAGATTCAGGCTGACTATAAAGAATTGCAATTTCCTCTCCGTGTTTGGGCCAAGAAGAGAGAAATAGTGGTTCACAAAACAGATATGAGGGTTTGGGGTTTATGTTGTCATTTGTCTGGTAGTTGAAGTATTTGTTTTGGGTAAAAGACCCCCAGGTGGCCTATCTCCCTTCTTGAATTAAACAAAAGTAGAAAAAGAACACATGCAAGGAGCTCTTAAGTGTGTTCCTGTTTAATCTGTTAATTTTAAAGTTCTGTTCTTCTGAGCGAGGTAGCTGTGAAGTGGCTGTGCTTGTAAGAGCCAGTGAGCAGTAATGGCTTACGCTGGCCTGCCTAGGGTGTCCTCCATGTTCTTAGAAATGAGCTGAGCAGTTCCTCTGTTCCTGTCCTTTGATGAATCAGATTTGCTCCTGGGGGATTGCTACGCACCAGGACTGCTGCAGATGGCAAAAACCACACGATGTTACCAAGTAAAACACTCGCTAAGTGAGTCTGAGTGTGCGAGAAGAACATGGGATGGAGTTGTCATCGTTGTGATTAATTAGTGCTTAAAATATATCTACAGCAACTTGAAATACTCTGACAGTTTTTGTCTTTAACTGGCAAGAGGTTTTTAATGCTGTGCTACTGGACTCTGGGAGGGAGCTACGTGTTCATATGTGGTGAAAATACTGCTGAGTTGTTTCATGATAGTGCCCTCTCTACTTGTAAATACAACATTAGAGCAAAGCAATACCATTCTTAGCAGGCTTTTCTTAGGGATCCATTGTGCCATTGGTTTACAAATGTGCAAGCAATTGAATTTTGATTTATTTTAGTGGATGGTTAGTGCAGAAACTTTTGCCATGAGGACAGTCACATGTGAATGAGCGAGTCTGGAAAGAAGCAGAGGATGGATCTGTTGCTTGTGTGGAATGTACATGCCTGGTGCTTGTTGGCCCAGCAAAGGGTGGAAGTAACAATCATTTGCCCTCGAAGGTTGGTGAATTGATGTTTCTTCTTTCTTTCACAACAGAGAATATGAAACAGGAGCCAAAATGACATCCCGATTTGGAAAGACCTACAGCCGGAAAGGGGGAAACGGCAGTTCCAAGTTTGATGAAGTATTTTCCAACAAACGGACCACCCTTAGTACAAAATGGGGAGAAACCACCTTCATGGCCAAATTAGGACAGAAGAGGCCCAGTGTCAAACCAGATATTTCTGAAGTTCCTAAAAAACCCAAAGTTGAAGATGAGGTAACAGAGGATCCATTTGGATTTGACAGCGATGAAGAATCTCTTCCTGTGTCTTCAAAGAATGTGTCACAGGCTAAAAGCTCCTCTCAGCTGGAACCTGGTGAAGCTGCTCAGTCTGAGGACTTCACTCCTCTACTTGAAGCAAACAGCAGAATTAATCAGCCAGACAGCGGAGAAAATGTTGCATCCAGCAAGTGCATACCTTTTGACAATACTGTTCCTCTCCTGAAAGAAAAGAGCACAAGCAAAAGTGTGGAAGATGGAGAATGCAAGGGCAGCAGTGCTAAACTTGTAACTGCAGGTACGTTTGCTCAGCTGTCCATATACTTCTATATTCCTCCGATTTTTGCTAATCTCCCTTTAGACTTTGTGTTTTCTAATAAAACTGTGGGGTAATTCTTAATTGTAAACAATTGTAGAGGCCACTCTGTTTAACTAAAAGCACTGAGAAGCATTCTGCATTTTACACACTGCTCTGAGGTCTTTGGCTCTGTAATCCGCGTGTCTGCGGATCGTGCTTTAGATTCAGTGCAGTATGTTAGTCCACTTAGTCCAGTTATTCCATAAAATGGAATAATAGTGTTCCTTTTCTAAAATTGCTGAGTGCATTTGTGGTTTTTAAACGTGTATTTTGAATAGTGATGAGTTAGTGGTAATAGAAGGCTTTTATTTAGTGCAGGTATGTGTTTACTGCCGTGTAGGTGCAGCTACAGCTTAGAACGTGCTTTGTTTCATTATTTGGGTGGAAAAAGTAGTTTTCTGAACTTCAGCTGCACAAACAGTTTTTGTTTGTTATTAGCACAACTCTATCAGTATGTACATAAAAAACTTCAGACCTGTGAAACTGAATTCTGTCAGACCTCCTTGTGGAGGTGTTTTTGGGCTCTGGAGTGTTTGTAAGATATCTTAATACTTTTCAGAGGGGAGTTTACAGGGCCCATGGAGCTGAACATCACTGTAATTTTCTTCGAGTCGTTCTTGGAAGAGATCAGATGTTATATCTCATGAGAGGTTTTTGTATAATGGGCTGATTAAACCACAGCTTCTATAATTGGGTAGACGATCACATTAGATGAACCTAGATGAAGATGACACCTACTGACTTGCTCTGGGTTATCAAAATCAATTTTAATGAGAAGAACTTACATAACTTTCATTTCTCAGATACATTAAACCCTAGGATCAGAAATTTGAGTGGACTTGTTCAGTTGTAATGCAGTAAACAAGAAGATACTGAATACTAGAAGATAGGCAGAGTTCAGTTATTTGTAATATATATGTTAGGTATCTAATTCAAGAAAACCCAGGACATGCTGATTTGAGCTGTAGTTTGTCAGACACATTGGTGGGATGTGTAGTTGTCTTTTGATCTTGCTCTTATTTTTGCTGCTAAAATATTTCTTGTTTTCATATGATTTTCAGCAGCTATCTCTAACTATGATTCATCTTCACTCTGGAAATAAAATTTACGGGATTTTACAGTTTGAATATTGTTTTCATAAGAAATGGAGTAAGTTCATCCCCCAGTATTTGTATGGAGAAGAAATTGTAATGAGTTTCCTTGGTTGTTAATGAGAGATTGCAGTAGAACAGGTTTTACAGCGAAAGGGTTTCCTTGTAGACAACCTTTGTCAGAACAGTATTTTTCAGGTTGGAAAAGAAAGTGAGAGAGCTGTGGGGAGAAGATGTGATAGAGCTCTGAAAATTCATAATGCGTGAAAGGCCAAGAGGAACAGACTTCAGCAGTTGCATTGGTGCTTCCTAGTTCCAGTCCTGTGGAAAATAACAAAATACAATATTTAGCACAGAAAAACTCACTAATTTGGTGCTTATTTAAATTCTAGAACTCCTTGCTAGACAATACTGTGTATATCATAAATACA
Source organism: Mohoua ochrocephala (assembly GCA_013398855.1). Lineage (NCBI taxonomy): Eukaryota > Metazoa > Chordata > Aves > Passeriformes > Acanthizidae > Mohoua > Mohoua ochrocephala. The sequence continues at coordinate 56,363 of VZTA01026978.1, forward strand.
CAGCTCTGAACAGAAGGGAGCTGATGAATCTTGGTGGATAAGTCCATCCAGCTTTTTAGTGTGGTGGTGGTCTGGATGCTGAGGGGGTGGTTACCTAAACAACAGTTTACTGAAGGAATTCTGTTCCTGCAGGATTCTCCGAAGTATTTGTTACTGATTGCAGTTCAGCCAGAAGTACAAGGTGGATCTTGATCTGATGGTTCTGTTCTCTCAGAGTCTATATTACATTCTGTTGACACCCAGTCAAATGAAGATAAAAACCCTTTTCATATCTTTCTTCAGAAATGAAATTCAGCTGAGAATGAATCTTTGCAGAACATCCTAGGAGGGTCTTTGGTTTCCTTACCCTTATTTAAAGACTGCAGTCTTGGTGATAGTGTTTCTTTTTGTCAGTTAGTGTAAATAAAACTGGGATGGTTTGAGCTGCTGTTATGCTTGTGTGTAAACTGATCCAAAATAAATAAAAGTTGTCTCTGAGGACATTGCTCAGCACACTGAGCAATTAGAGATAGTGGTATATAGTCAGCCAGGGTAAATATAGGTACTTCAAAGGCTTCTTTGTTGTAGTGACTGTTGAGTAAAGTTTGATGGGGAGGCTCTTTCAAAACTACCGAGAGTTAATGTGATTGATTTGGGGTAGGGTTCTGGAGGAAAAAGGGACTTGGGAGGGGTGTAATAGTGTATGTACCTCAACTGCTTACATGTCCTCGTCCTCCCCGTAATAATTTTACCCTTCCTGATGACTCTTGAACTCCACCAGGCTCAACCAGGTTTGTCCAAAGGGCTTTTAGATCTTTGAGACAGCAAGCTTGACTATTCCTGATGAGGAAAAGAAGGGTTGGGGGCTGGGAGGGGAAGCAGGCAGGTAGAAGAACTTGAATATTCCCAGTGTAAGGAAGATTTCAATGTGAGCTCAACCTTAACCCACATACAGCGCTGTATCTTTGGGTGTGGGAAACTAGGCTGTGTTGGTACTGATGTTGAAGACTGTGCTTGTTAATTTGTTTTAAAGTGCAATTTGCTAGTCCTTGTCCTCATACTGCCTAGACAGCACATGAACGAAGGTGTCAGGACTCCCAGAGAGCAATGAGCCATCGTTGCATCTTAATTCTTAACCTAGGTGGGATAATGCTAAGAATTAGATGGAGTTGAAAAATGTGACTTACCATAGCTGTGCACAAACTGAGAGGTACAGTTAATGCTGCTCCAATTGTATTATCCTGCCTCAGTGGCCATTTCTTTGGGCATTAAAATGAAGGTGATGCAATGTCAGTTAATTTTAGCTAATGTTTGGTATTAAAAAGCAGTTGATTTTGGAGTTTGTTTTAATAGTTGTGCTGCCATGTAACACAGTCGAGGATCTGTATCTTTTATTTAAAATGGTAGAACTTACTGGTCTTTTTCTTTTTTTTTTTAAATAGCCTTCAGCTAGTGCTTGTAACAATCTCATTTTAAAGGCTTTGAGAAGCTCTTAATGTGGAAAGCTTCTCATAATCTTACCCTAATGTTGCTTGATCAAGACTTAATGCTGTCTGAGGAGTGTCTATGAGTAATCCTGTAGCAGGTAATTTACAGATAGGGGTTTAGGTAAATTTGAAACAATGAGAGACTGTTCAGTATTAATAGTTACTGTTAGATTATCTTTATGAAGGTAGGGAGAACTTGGTAGCTGGAAAGTAAGTTGTGTCATTAGAAAAATATCACACTGGTTATTCATATAAAGCAAAAATGCAGCTACTTAGGAAATGAGGTTTTTACGAGAGAGTCTTACAGTAGGGTAAGGTGAAAACTTTCAGAACAATATTTGGATTTTTGAAACAGTCTGGTGGGATTTTTTTTTTTTTGGTGACTGTTAAACTTATTCTGCAAGGCATAAACCCAAATAGTATTTCATGGTGTATTCATCTGCACACAAACTTTGGTATAAAAACATGGCCTTGCAGAGCAAATTTTGCAAGTTTGCTCTTTTAGAAGATTTGTTAGCTTGTAGGTTGAAATTTATTTTTCAGATGACAATTAATGTCAAAGCTTGATGAATTTTAAGAGTTGCTATGGCATTTCATAATTATATTTTAGTATCACTGTGTTTCACTTTGGATCGCTACCTTGCCTACTCTGGCAGTTTCAGTTTATGGAAATACTTCTGGCATTGCAGTGTGAGTTTGCATTTTGACTCTGGATGCTGTGATGATTGCTGGCTTCTGCTTTTGTGCACAGTGCTGAGCTCTGTAACTTTGGAGGGTCTGGTCAGAGGGGTTGATGCTCTTCATCAGAGAAGGCATTTGGGTCGATAAATGTTTCTCATCTCTGCATACCTCATGTTCCTGTTCATGGAGTATGAGAGAATATTCCTTTTCTACATTAATTCTAAGTGAAAATATTCGGGTTTTAATCATGCATTAATGGAGAAGTATTTTAATTGAGCATGGATTAAGTCTGGTTTGTTTTAGAGCCTATGAATTTATTTCTTGAAAATGTGTTTTGCTTGCTGTGGAGAAATAGAATGGCTTAAAATACCTTTCCAGACTACAGAACAGCATAGGAATTGTGTCCCTTTCTGCTGTGTTGTGATGTTAAGTACAGATTTTGTGGTTATTGTGTCGGCAGTGACCTTTGAGGCTCTTTAAGTTTAAAAGAACAAATTATTATTTTTTTTCCCCCCTAACATTTAGAGCAATAATGAAAACAGCTATTCCTCATCTTGTCATTTGTTACTATGTACTGGTATTCAAACAGGTTTTTTTCTGGCAGTAATTCTGCTCTTAGTGCTGTAAGGGAGCACTTGTCTGTTGACTGCTATTTGATTCTTTTGTTTCTCTGGGTAGTTCTTAATGCCCTCGTTTTCCACGTGGGGCCAGTGCACTTACAGGTGGCAATTCAAAATGGCAAGTGTAGTTCTTCGTAAGAACTTGTGCTTGCACAGGAGCAAAGGGCTGTGACTGTGCTCAACTCCTCCTTGGCCCAGGATGCAGAATCTAGTTGTGGTTGGTTGCTGGAAAAGCACAGAGTGTGCAGAGAGTAAATTGCAGAAAATGGATGCCCTTGAGAAAGGAGATGGTTTAAGTCATCAAGTCTGTTCCTGACACACTATCCTGATAGTACCTTAGTGACTCTGTGTGCAAAGCCACTGCATCCTGATTATGTGGGTGGGGAGCCCTATCTTTAGAGTTAAGTTTCAACTTCCCAAATGCAGGTTTGTTACGTAATTGCATTTGACCATCAGACTGGTCAGGGTATTCCTTTCAAATTGTTCTAAAATTTCTGGTTTGTGTTTAACGCTGACATGGACATTTAAGATAACAGTTAGGCCAGAGTAATATTTTTCTTCCTCTGCAGAGTTTTTGAATGTAAGTTACTTACTTTGGGAGAAAGAAATTCAGTTTAGTCATTTTCTGTCCAAACGTGGAGCAGAGTTGGGGGAACCTGAATGACGTCTGAGCATTTGGCAGCCTTAGGAGACAGCTGGCAGCAGCCATGATTAAAAAGAACTGCAGCTGTGCTCTGACTGGGTCAAAGCATTAAGAAACCGATAGCAGAGAAGGGGAAAGGTCTGCCAGAAAATATGTGTGCCCACAGAATTTCAGTGTTACGAGGTTGGTTTGGATGGCAGCACTTATGATGGGTATGTAGATAGCTGGGGTTTATCCACAGCTCCTCTCTTCTTTAGTTGCTTTTTGGAAAGTTTTCCCCTTTTGAAGATATCCCCTTCCTCCTACATACAGAGTTTTCTTGCTGTGGCAGTAGCCCATGTTCAAACTGGTGTGATTATTGTTCTTTTTTTTTTTTTTTCCCCTCTGATACTTCTCTAGTGGTAGCTTGTTGGTTTTTTTCCTGGGGTGATTTTTAAAAGTCTGAAAGGATTGAAATTCTGTTTAAGTCTCAGTGTTTATACTTGTTTGCTAAAATGGCAATACAGAAAAAAGACCCCAGTGTTTAGGAAGGAATCTGATTTCTGCAACATATTTTTCCTAATGACAGGGCAGTTCATACTATGTATGTCCATGTACAGAGTACACGAAACTTTTTTCCCTTAATCTCTAATTCCCCTTTCCTATACAACAGTGAATTTTGCAATCCATACTTCTAAAATCATTCTTTCTTCATGGACTTGTACAATGAACAGTTAGTTTTCAAAAGATCATACTTGTGACTGCTTCTTAGTTTTTGTGTTAAAAAAGTTGAACTAACTTTGCATTCAAAACAGTTGGCCAGTGCTTGTGGAAGAAAAAAAACCCTGTTAAGGTGCATACCTCTCAAGTGGGCCAAAGCATGCAGGCAAGCAGAAACCAGTTGGTAAGGAAGCCATTTCAGACCCAAGGTCTGAAATGAGGTCTTGTTAACTGCATGGAAAATGTTCTTCAAGTTCAAACTTAGCTCATACTGTCTTTTAAGAAACTGCTACTGTATTTGTTAAAGGTTTTCAACATATTCATGAGTACTCTCTCAATTCAGACTGACTTAGCCTAAGTATACATTTGTTTTGACAATTTTTAATGCTGCTGTGTTATTATATGCTTTAATTTTTTTCCATAGCAGCTCACCCTAGAAAAGTTGGTGCAAACAAGTGTTTCTGGCATGTGTGATCCCCTCATGTTGCCCATGACACTTAGTAGTAGGTAACTCCTGGCTTTCTCCTGGTGCTCTGAGCTTCGAGTGAGGAGGAATGTGTCTTCACTGGACATTCCATGAGGGGTGAACACTTGTCAGACTCTGACCACTCCTGTACTACAAAATGCAGCAGTTCTTCTGCCCATGGTGTTTTTCCCCCTGAGGTTTTGCTGGGAAGGCACTTGTGCTGAGCACACTGTGTCTGGTTTGGCCAGGCACGCACGTACAGATTGATATGAGAGTGATATTGAGGGATGCAGTGGCTTAAGGTACAGTAAAAAATGAGAGATACCAGAATATCCAGTGATTGCTAGACAAAGAACTAGAAGAAGAGGGGGTAAGACAGTTAAGTTGTTACTTCAAAAACCATCTGTCATACCATTAAAAATATTGCCTGAGATAAAGGCAAGGGATTAGTTCAGGGAACGTTTTCTGCACAAGAGGGAAGGTGGCCATGTCAGCCTTGCACCCCTGTGGAAGGCTTCCACTTCCATTTAAATACAGGGACTTTTTAGAAAGTTGTACACTGGCTACCAAGTGTACCAGCGTGACACAACTTCTCAGAATGCCTCCTGCTTGCACATCTTCCTGGTGGAAAAAAGTGTACGAGGAATTATTTGTGTGGTGGAAACAGGGGTGCAGGGTTAGAAGCAGTCATGCGGTGGGTAGCGTTCAGCCTTTCCCCGGGCTGGAGCCACAGCACTGGGGGTGTTGTGCCAGCAGCACGTTCTGAAAACATGAAAATCTTGTTAGGCTTGGGCAGTGACAATAATGGTCTGCTGGAGATGCTGAACAGTGTGTTACCAGACTGACAGGCTGCAGCCAGGTGATTGGAGAGAAGAAAAGGTGTCTTATGTATCTTCTGTCTCCTGTTTAGAAGAGTAGCTAACTGAAATGGAGACAGGGTGTCATTGAGAACTTAGTAAGAAACAAATTTTTTTTTTGTTTTTGATATTCAGGGTGCTGGAAAGGAAACAAGACAAGCAAACGATTCTTAAGGAAAATAGTGCTGTCACGGCAGTAAATTAATTCCCATCACTTTAGGGTTTTCTGTGAATTTTTTTCTGCAAACGAAGGTGCCACTTAAAATGTCTGCAAAGAGTCAAACAGTGTCTGTCCCACCTGCGTGCAGACTTGTTGGGAATTCATTTTGATTCAAAGATAGTAAAGAACCAGAATTACTTAAGAATTTGTAATCATAGCTATGGATGCGGTTCTATAATTTTAGCTGTTTTAGAGATTGTCAGCCATGAAACTTGGGAGTCTAATCTTCTGAGGCTCTTATGCTTCCTGTCTTCTGTTCATACCTGCTAACAGGCACTGCTTTTCAAGATCTCATAGGCATTAATGGATACTGACCAATTCAAATAAATTTTGCCCATTTCATAAATAGTGTATTTTATATCCATAGGCTTTTTTTCCTGAGTTTCCCAGTTCTTCAGTCATAGTCAGAAAATGGATCGAAGGAGTTTAGTCTGTAACCTTTTCTCCTTACCAATCAAAACATTTCATTTCCCATGCATAATGAAATTTGTTTTCTGATTTGGAAAAAAGCATGACTTCTCTGCAGTTCCTGATTTTCTGACCAAACCAGAGATGACACCGTGTGTGTCTCAGTTGGGCTCTCTTCCTGGAAATGAGGAATGCGATACAAGCACCTGCTAAAGATTTCTTTTCCTTTGGCCTGGTCAGCTGCAAGGTGCAGAGTGAAGTGTTGTAGCTTTACGCTTGAGGAGGTTGGTGATGGTGTAATGGAGCCATAATAAATGTTTCCGAGTGCTCAGGGACATCAGGCAGAGCAGTAGCTCATAATGAGCTTAACAGACTGTTCCCTCCATCCTGTGTCAGTGATCTGTTCATGAGCTGTAGCCTGTTAATTGTATGTGTCCTCAGTAGCTGCAGGGCTCTGAAGGCCCAGCAAACAATTTTTGTGGATTTAATCTTAATGCCTTCTTTTTCTTGATGTTTGGTTTTCTTGCCACCACGTCTTGGTGTCTATTGGAAGAGAAATCAAGAAGAATGTAAAATTGGCATCGTGCCACCTGCCTGCTCTCAAGGTTTCATTGCTTCTGACTACCTTTAACATTTGCAGTGAATTATGTACACTGTGGCCAATACTAAAAGAAACCTAGTTTAAGATGGTAGATTTGTTTCCTGTGAGTATTAATCACGTTTCTCTCAGTATTAAAATGAAGGCTTGTGCAGCTACTTACACAGCAGTGAAGGAGCATGAGGTTTCGTGCTGCAAAGGCTATAGAAGGCCATATGCCTTTTGTTTATAGCTTGGAGGATACTTTGCTTAGCTTTAACTAAGAATTGCTAGAAATGAGAGAAAACTAACCCAAAGTTCAAGTTAGTAGGGCTAACATGTAACATTGGCAGCTCGTCCATGAGTACGTCGGAAAAAGTAAGCATTTGTTTTGCATCTGTGATAATATTTTGACATTGTGGCGTGGTTTTTTAGCATATCAAGCCTAATATTGATTGTCCTTTCGTGTTCTTCAATTTCCTACTCACATTTGTGCTGTTCAACTGGTTTTGCTCAAACTCGGAGTGGCAAAGAGAGCTCTCAAAGACGCAGTGCTGTTTCAAGTGTCATCCGTGCCCTTGTCTGTGTGTTGCCTGCATGGTGGCAAGGCAGACGAGGTTTTAGCTGGCTCCCTAATCCCTGGGAAGGCAGCAGCGAGTGGCCGAGCCGGCACATGGAGCTGGCACATGTCGTGGTGCGTGATCCGCAGGGGGTGCTCTCCCCTGCCCAGCCACACGGGCTGCTGGTGAGGAGGCTGCATGAGCTGATGGTTGAGTTGTGGGGCAGCTTTGCCCTGGGAGCCCCAAAATCTGTTCAGGATAGAAATTTACAGTAGGAGACATTGTTCTCGCAGCCCAAGATCCTGCTCTGTGCTCCAAGTAACTTAAAAATAGCAAGTAAGGTTCTGCAGCTCTACCACTGAATTGTTACCAAAAGCGTGTAATGTGTGACTGTAGGTAATTAGTGTTAGACTGTTAATGATGATTCAGTTTTTATGGAGCTGAAAATGATGTTTTCAGACTTGGAGCCCAGTGGCTTAGTCTTGTAAGTTAAATGGAAATGAAAAAAAAGTGAGACGGGGACTAGGCTGGAGGATAGGATGGACTATGGTTGCTTGGTTTTCTTGCCCAGAATAGTGTTTGATTTCCTAAAGGATTACTTTACTTTGTTTTGGGTTCCATTTTGGTATATGTTATACCTCAAGGATCAGGGTATGAATTTTTACCTCTTACAGCTTCAGCATTTGGTGGAGAGAGTGTTTTATCTTTTCTCCAAACTTCAGCGTTTCCTCATCAAGTAAAAAGTCCCTGGCCAACTTTTACTGCTATGGGTACTTAAAGAAAAAATGAAGTGTGAGACATTTTAATGTCAGAATTGTCAGATGCTGAGCTGAAGGATGTAGGTTTCTTATGTCTAAAAATATTAATTTCTCTTTTTTTAAAAGTGGGGTTTTTTTAAGTCTAGAATTGCATTCTTCATTTTGTCCATGATCTTAAAAGGAAGGAAGTAGTAGCACTGGCTGCTTGTGGTAGTCACTAGGCAATTTACTGTTTTTGTTGGATGTATAGAATAACATTTGTTCCATCTAAGAAGTGAGTGCTTATAGTAAGTGTTTTTTAAAAATAAGATAGGAACAGAATGTTATCTTTATATCCATCTAGTCTAATCCATATAAGTAGAGACACATATTTGTTAAATGTTTAAAGATTTGTTACTGAACAAGCAGTGGGCTTTTGACAACTCTGTTACATTCTGAATGTTTGCCTATATATATAAAATAGAGGATTATAAACTCTACTGGCGTATGTAAATTGAATATCTTGCATTGTCTGAACTTGAAATTTTGTCTCTAGTGGTAACTTTACCAAGGTTGCTTGGAACAATAATTGTCATCACTTAAGTATATTTTTACTGATTTGGTAATATGCATCTGTGTGTGTGTGAAAGCATTTCATTGTGCTTGATGGGAAAGAATGGAAGTTTTAGTTGTTTGTTTTTGTTTTTTTTTAATTCATCAGCAGTGCTGAAGACATCTCTGTCTTTTTAAGGACATAAACTAGAGCAAGAGGTGTGTATAAAGAGATGTGTTTATCGCTTCACGTTTGATATTGACCTACCAGTCATTTAGATTGGTTCTCTTATACTCTGGTAATTAAGTTCTAGAGATTTAAACTGAAAATAAATCATGATTACCGCAGAACATTGTTATGGTTCCTAGGTATATGGTGCTTTTACTTGGGGAGGGGAGTTGTATGCTATTGCTGATTTTAAATTACTTGGGACACTTATTCTGGTATTTGATCCCAAAAGAGCCTAATTGCACTTAAAAATGGAAGGAGATGTTCTATGCCTCTCTTAGACTACAGAATATCTAGTAATTCACAATTAATTCCTTTACTCACATTTTTTTTCCTACAGTCATGCCAGCTTCTGCTGTAGTAGTTGCTACCAATAAATACAGTAATTTTTAACATCAGAGTAATTGGAATTGCTGTTCCTGTACACCTTTGGGCAATTAGGAAGTGATTAGCAGTACTTTCTGGTATTGAAGGTTCAGGCTGACAGCTATTGACCCACTCACGAGATGAGAGCAGTGGCTTGACAAAGTATCCTTTGAGGAAGGATTCCTCTAAATGTCACTGCTTAGTTTTCCAGTAATGCATTGTGGTGATCCAGTTTCAAAGCCAAACTTTCTACTTGGTGTACACTAAACTGTTCAGTGGTTACATTTTCCATCAGCCTTGCTTATTACTGGAGATGGAAAAACCTCCCTGGTGCAGTTACTAAGACTTTTGAAGTACTGTGTGTTTTTAAAATTTTGGTGCCCCGAAATGAAGGGGGAGGTTAACTGCCACTTTTTTGCTGTTTAGGAGTGCCTTGGTGTGCTGTATTAAATTAGGAACTGAAAGGTAAAAATGAGGTGCAACACTTTGCTGATACTTATAGAATCTTCTCCAACAACCCCAGGTTTTAAATTTAATTTGCTGTTTTTCATGCCTAAGCGTTGTGGTAGTCTTCGGCTTCACAATAATATTAAACATATGGGAGAAAGGAACATATTGTACACTGTCAAACTCCCTCCTTGGTTACAGAAAGATTCATTTTGGTTGTGCCTCTTGGATTATCACAAGCATGAGATTGAAATGAGAATAACAATATTGCTCAAATAACATCTTGATACTGAAAAATGACCAAGAGTCCATCACTGAGATGGCAGGGTTAGGGTTCCGTGTTCTTTGAGGACTTTAGTTTTGAGTTTTGCATTTCACATATTCTGTGAAGAGCTTTTTTCAGTTCTACCTGAGTATGTATACTTCTGTGACAGACCTCAGCTGGACTCCCAGCAGACTTAGATGCAGTTTATCAGATATTACTTGTCCTGGTTCCCTGAGGAATTTTAGCAAGGACTAAACCGATTTCCTGCAAAACTGGGTTTGGTAGCCATTTCTTTTACTAGAATTTTCAGTACCTTAAAGTTCTTCTGTAAAACATATGTGCAAGGATGGCATTTAGATGGTGACGTTTGAATTTGAAAACGAGTGAGTTAAAGTCCCTGGAACAGTGCCGATGCTCGTTTCCCTCCTCAGGAGTTTGAAATCTTCTGGTCAGTGCTGTGCAACTTCTGTGCTGCTTGGGTAGATGGAAACTGATGAAATTTAACGTGGTCAGGACTAGTGCTAAAGAGATGCTTAAGCCTTCATTTTACTGATGCGTTTAGGAAGTCTTTGCTGCCTAAAAAATTTGAACTTTTGAGGTTGCATTCTGCCAGTGGAGCCCCTTTTATTACTGCAGCATTCTGCCCGTGTCTTCTACGCATGTTCTCTTCTGGCATTTCTGTTTTCACTTGCCCCTGTCCCAGTTGCTTCTGTGTCTCCAGTTTGTCCTATCGTGTGCTACTCTTCTATGTATCAGGGTCTTCTGCATTGTCAGACTTCTTATCTTGCTTCTCCTGGCCCAGGCAGCCATTCAATGCCAGTAGTAACGGCAGGTTCCTGTGCTTGGTGATACTGTCTCAGAAATTTCCAAGAAATTCTTATTTCCTGGAAATAACCCTCTTATATTGCTGGGTGTCTTTGTGTGTGTGATGTCAACAGCAGAGGATGGCTGATGCAGTCATCATGAAACTCTGGTAGCAAATCCACCAAGCTTTTGTTGGTATTCAGGGAAAACAGAGGGAATGGTTTGCCCACCGGTGTAGAGGACAGCAGGTACTTGCATTACCTCCTGGCATTACTGTAATGTGGATGCTGGTTGGCTGGAAACAAACCTTACAAAAACTGACTTCTTATAGTGGAACTTCTTCTGCTGGACAGTGTAAGATGTGAATGTGGCTGTGGGTTGGAGAAATGCAGGAATAATTTTTGGCAGCAGCTCTTCTTCAGAAGAGAATTTCTTCTTCTGCAGAAATTAATTGCAAAAACCTGAATTTCAGAAGTGATATAATTAAAAATTGTGATGAGAATTGCATTTTCTAGATTTCTTTTGTAAGTCCAAATATTTTCACTTGAAGCAGCAAAATGAAGTGACAGTTGCTGAAGTTGTGTGCCATTTTGTTCAGGGTCCAAGAAGGAAATTATTTTCTTACATAGTGAGAAAATTTGTAGTTGTTCTTTATCTCTAATTATTCACTGTAAGTCACTTGTGTGTGTAACTTTGGTAATTATCTTCTCTGAAAATTTCACCACAGAATTTCTCCTTTTTTGTATAATTTGCCTTGGTAAATAAGTGGTTGTATTTAGAGTTTACTGCTGTCTCTTTCATGATGCACATCTTTTCAGGGTGACACTTCAAGTTATTTTTTCGGTAGAAATTACGAGAAGACTTTATTATAGCAAAACCTTTAAACTGGAGGGCTTAAAAAATATAAACCGGGTGGATAAAGACTTCTAATTTTTTTTTGTCAATGATCACTGAATATTTTTTGTTGTATTGTGACTTTTCAAAGTTGCCCACGTGGGTGACTATTTTTTTAATATTTCATTTTAGTAATAAATATATCTTTTCTTGTAGATAAAATCCAGAACTTGAAAGAAGATAATGGGAACAGTCATTTCATCTATGACAATGCTGAAGACAGTAATAAAACCAATGCTGGGACTACAGACACTTCTGGATGCAACACTGAAGCCAAGGACTTGCCTGATTCTTGGGACTCCCACGTGGGAAAAACAGCAGACTCTCCGTCAGAAACATCTCAGACCAAGGGGCCACTAAGAACTCACTTGTACGAATGGGAGGATGAAACTGAAGACACCAGAACTGGAGAGTATGTATTAGCTTTTGACAATGAGCATCTCTCAGAGGGGAAGAGCAAGGATGAGGAGTGTGATAAAGAAGATAGTGAAAATCCAAAGGAAGCCATTAGTGAAGAACTTGTGCAAACTATTCCTAGGCCAAGCAACTGTAGGACATATTGTCGATCCAACAAAGCAAAACTGCAGGGGGCAACAAATTTTGACAAGCTCATGGATGGCGCTAGTCAGTCTTTATCCAAAGCAAACAGTGAGTCAAACAACGACGGTCTGAACCCAGGAAAAAAAGTTTCTTTAAGTAGTGGGACCAGTTTTAGAGGGACGGTCGGACGGACTAGAGACTACACTGTTCTCCACCCTTCTTGCTTGTCAGTTTGCAATGTCACCATCCAGGATACCATGGAGCGCATGGATGAGTTCACCACGGCGGCCCCGACTGACCTGGGCGAAGCCGGGCGCTTGAGGAAAAAAGCAGACATTGCTACCACAAAAACCACAACCAGGTTCCGACCAAGCAATACCAAATCCAAGAAGGATGTCAAATTAGAATTTTTTGGGTTTGATGATCAAGACGAGGGAGGGGGAGATGAAGGCGCCTCTAGAAGTTCTGGGAGTTCCAATTACAAAATCAAGTACTTTGGGTTTGATGACTTAAGTGAAAGCGAGGACGAAGATGAAGAGTGGCAGGTAGCAGAGAGGAAGGCCAACAAGAAGCGAAGTAGAGCTGTTCCATCTGCTTCACTACAGTCAACCTCTGATGGCAATGAAAACTGTTCCCAGGATAGCCAGCTCAGTACTAATGCAGGTCAGTAGAACCCTTTTGGAATACATAGGTGACATTTCATTTTAATCGACTTCAATATTTTGTTCTTTTTGCAGTGTGCCTAGGAATTTGTCAAACAATACCACTGGTTTGGAAATCTAACAGTTAAATTCACTTGAAATCTAACAGTTGAACTCCCTTCTCCTGTGGTCCTGTCTGGTGTTTCATATCTCTCTTGAAGTGTGCTTTATACCTCTTGATCTCTTGCCAGAGGTAGAGGGTTTTTTTCTTTTCAAACAGACAATTCATACCTTTTTGGTGTGTTGAGCATACAGTATCTGTGCCTGGGAGGCAGGTATCCTCCCACAGAGCCTCCAGATCAACACACAATTACAGAGCTGAGTGCATGTATTTAAGTAGCTCTGAAGAAATGGGAAATATCTTTTTCTCCTTTTGAATGTGGTTTTAGTAAGCTTGGACCTTTCTGAAGCTCCACGTTATCTGAGGATGCATGACTTGAGGGAGAGGCTGTGGGGACCCATGGAGTGCCAGTCAGATAAGTGGCTTTGGGAGACCCTCTGCATGTTGGTGTTTCTGCTCTCGTTTTCAGGTTTTAGGTATCTCCATCCTCTGTACAGGTTTGGGAGGAAGGTGTGTGTGTATGTGTGTGTGTGTGTACTCACACTCACATATACGAGTAAAACTGTACCCTTGGCAGCTGCTGAGCAAGTTCTGGTGGTTAAAATCCTTTGCAAAATGAGACTTGCTTGGTGGTTGGTTGGGTCCTGTGTGTCGGTGAAGAACAAAAGGAGTAACTTTGGTGGAAGGTTGCTTTTAGCTCTTTTGTTTTGCAAAAGTCTTAACGCCAAAGAATCACTTGTGTTGGAATAAATATTTCAAAACACTGCCACTGTTCTACGGAACAGTCTGGTCCTCCATTTTGGAGCATGAAGCATGAGAAGTTTTATCTACTCGCTGAAGTTGTTACATTTTAAGACTTGGGCAAGAAGATGTATTTTATTGTGATAGAGAGAGAGAGGGTTTCAATCTAGCCTTGCAAATGTTGGAGAAGCTGGGGGTTTTTTCCTACAAATAGCTTCTGCTAATATAATCCAGAAATAAAATTTCAGAGGAAAAAATGTTCATTTCTCTCTTCTAATTATAGCTGTTTCTAAAACCAGAATTTTCTGTAAGCCTTTTAATCAAAAGTAAATGTCACTGCTAGGGTTTTTTTGTGGATTTGAAAGGAACAAATGGATACTGATGCTGTACGAGAAGATTGTGTTTTCAAACAAAAAAGACCATGATTTGTTTTCATAAAATTTAGTTATGATGAGTCACTTGGGTTCCAGCCTCTTTGGAAAATGGGTTTATCTTACAGGGCTGCTTAAGAAGTACTCTTAGTCCCTGTCTCTAATGAGTCTTTGTTCAGCCATTTATTCCAAGGGAGAAATTTGCTTGTGCATTTATGTAGCTGAGATGCTGACCCATCAAATAATCCTTTCAGCTGCTGTCCTCAGAAGTCTCAAAATATCTACACTTTGCATTTGGCACTGCACTCACCAAGCAGGCCTTTATACTCCAAGGTATCACAGATTGTTTCTCTGAAATATTTTCCTAAGAGATTTCCATGGCACAGGGAGATGTAAATTAATGTTTTGTTAGTTCTTGATGCACTTTTCCACTTCAGGTAAGAGCTACCTCTCAGTACCTCTGCTGAGAGATGCTTCCCCTTTATTTTGCATCTCCTTTGCTCATTTGATTCTTGTTTTGTGCTACTGTAGGCAGGTGAGATTTGACTTGCAGGTTTTTTTTTTTTCTGAAATTTGAAAAGGGGATATCCTGTAGGGCAGATTATGAAAATAGGGAGTCCGATGCTGCCCTAAAATCTGTGGGACTCCTTGCTAAAGTTCACACTCTTTTCTCTCAGACCTTTGCAAATTTTGAGCATCGTGATTGCTCAGAACAGCCATGTTAAGAGTCCTTAAATGTAGTGATGCTGAGCCTGAGAATTTATCAAAAACTTCTGGATCTAAGCCTGAAGTTGCAGTAAAATGTGACATTGCTCTGAGGTTGTCCTTACATACTGGAAACGTGACTTCTGCATCCATGAAGAATGGCAGCTTTGACTCCAAGCCTGAGAAAAAGCTTTCAGAACATCTTGCACAATAAAACTCTGTCCTGAAATGATGAACAGTACTGAGAGGAGCTAATGCTACCTGAGTTCTGTATGTGCTGTTCTTTTTTTGTACTAATGAATAAATCCCCAGATAAAAATCCAGTGTTCCTGTTCCAGGCTGACAAGTGAAATGCCAGACTGCCTGTCTGAATTTCAGCCCTGGAAGTTCCCAAGACTGATTTGGGTGTTCCGTGCATAAGGAGTGTTACCTGGCATAATCAGTTTTTCAAGAAACTTGATGCTTTTGATGCTTTCTGTCACAGCTTTACTTTGCCATAATACTGATTTGGTTACTTGCCATAATCTAGGTGTATTTTTATGAAATATATTTTAGAATCTTAATTTAAAACATCTGACAAAGATTTTGTAAAGGAACATTATGAAGACTATTCCTTCCAGTCTAGTAGTTCAGAGAGGGAAATTAACAATGCACATTTAAATGTTTTTGCAAATGACATGTAAGAAAGTGCAAAAACTACAGGAACAATATTTTTAGTGCAGGAAAAGTTGCAAAACAGATAATTTCAATTTTGGTTAGACTGTCTTTCATTGAAAATCATTTTCTGTTGCTCACTTCTATGATAGTCTTTTCTGCTGAAGTGGTTAAAAAACATCAAAAAAACTCAAACAAAAGCCAAGCAAATAAAACCCCCAGTTCTGAAAAAAAAGCTCCACCTTTTAAATTCCCAGATACTGTTACCACACTTCTCCTTTTAATGAAAATACTTCATAACTTTATTAGCCTTAGATTTTTGCTGAAGCATTGAGTTCTAGTAAAAGTTTACTTTTTATTTTGCCATTGCAATCTAAAATTCTCTCGAATTACTCTGTAGCAGCGCAATGAAGCAAAAGCCCCTTTGGCTTGTGAGCCTCCCAGCTGGATTCTGCCAGAATGCCGGGGGCTAAAAGTCCTGGTGAGACGTTCCTAGATTTGAAACGCTGCTTTTGTCATTTCAGTTGCCAGAGTACAGGATGGCTCCAGTGAGGAGAAGCTTTTAATACTGGAAGAAAGTGACTGACTTGACTGTAGTAATCAACGAGGAGTTGTATCCAGGAGAAATCTATATTGCAGCTCGGTCTTTTGCTTTGTAAATCACTTCTGATATACAGCTTAACCTTTGTGTCATCTATTCATTTTTCCTTTCAGTGATCGAGATGAGATTCCTATAATCCTTTTAGGTAGTGTAGCTGTTGTATATCAGCATCTAGCACTCAGCTCAGTTCTGGTGAGCCAACTTGCCGTATTTTTTTTTTTTAATTCCTTTGCATCGTCTCAAAAACTGAGTCACCTTCATTGGGTAAATGTTTTAAGCCAGTTAAAATTACATCAAAGTCCTCAAAGGCAGAGTCCTGTTTGGACTTCAAAACCTTTTGCAGAATTACCCTGAGACACTAAAACAAAACGACGTCGTTGTTGTTGTTCCCCAGGAAATTTACTGTGGTTGTTGCCTTAGTTGGTCTTTGAACATCTTTCCAATTCTAGCCAAGACAGGCAAATTATCTCAAAGATTATAAACGCCTTGAAAATAGTTGGACAGAGGAGAAAAGGCCTTACATGCTCCCATACTAAGAAAAAGGTCAATATGACCAATTTCCCTACGAGGGGGCAAAAATCCTCCTAAAAACCATACAGGAGAGATCCAGTGGAAATCAAGCTTCAGTAGGGTCGCTGCTTACCAAACTACTTGTGTGTTTGCCTCACTCAGTTAATGTTAACAGAAGACTTCTCCCCCAAACCCTATTTAGTTTAGATTTAAAAGTCTGCTAAGATAATGTATGCAGAGTGCTTTTAGGGTACCTAGAAGGCCTCCAAAAGCATTGCTCAAATAAAAGCATTCCAGGTAATCTTATGAAGCTAACAAGTATTTGATGTGCTAGCAACATCAGAAAATGCAGACTTATCCTACTGTAAGTAGGAGTTGAAATGTTTTTACCAAGAAGTTTCTTTGAATTTAGAATTACCTAATTTAACTGGGGTAGTTCAGAATCACATAGGAGTAGAATTCAAACAAGGAAACTCAAGATGGTGTTAAAATTGTAGCTTAAGTTGATCCAGAGCACTGTTAATCATTATTGAAGGCAATGCCAGGTCCAAGTGTTAGCACAGGGCACAAGTTACTGTCCTCATTTGGTGGGTGAAACATTTTGTGTTTCTAGAGTGACTTGCATATTTGGAATGGCTGTCGTCAAGTAAATTACTTTTTAGCTTTTCATCTACAGTAGGAGGGTCCATTTCTCTTGGTTTGACTTTCTTCGAGAATTGCATTCACGCCTGACTTCTTCAAGAGTACTTCAGGATTTATAAAGATATATATCAAAGCAATTTGATTTTACTCCTTAAATTGGCTTCAGCAAGGACTAAGTTGTCTTCTACATAGATTTGGAAGTAGGTTTGCGTTATTTAAGTTAATGGAAATTGGTCTGTAGTATTTTTCCTCAGTTACACTAATTTTATCAAACATCTTTTAAAGTCAGTGGTTTTCAGAGGGGCTGTTGATGCTGTGTTCTTAGGCTCTTGTGCTCACGTGACACAACTACCCTGCAGACCAGTGGGATGGAATGCGAGAGGCTGGTTCCAGGAGGTGCCTTGCAGCAGGCATCCTGCCAGTCCTGGTGCTGCCAAGCCTGTTGAAATTTACTGCAATTTGAGAAACTTTGGAGCTTTATTTTAAGAATACTTCTATGCCTCAGATGAGTTTTGTATCCTTGAGAGTGCCATTAGGAATTTGGTTGCCTGCTTTGCCTTTGTTTGGCTTCTTACCCAGCTTGGCTGGTCCAGAGTAACCCATCCTACCTGCTTGTGTTTTTGCAGTGCACTTTTCAAACAGCAGCAGCTTCTCGGGAATAGATTGGTTTTCTAACAGTTTATCAGATGAAACAGTGCTTCTCTGTGCCTGTGTTTATTTCCATCTTGAAATTGCTGGTAACTCCTGGTTTGTGCCAAGTAAAACCATGTCCCTTGTCTCCAAGGGATAATGCTTCAAATAAAACAACACAAGTTTTAAAAAAAAATAAGGACAGAAATTTAATTTGATGAGTGAATTGCAGATTTACAGTCCAGGATAGGGCACTGGAATCAGTGGTAAGACGAGTATCGAATCCATTGAAAGGCCATGTCAGCAGTTCCTTCTAGCTGACTCTTTCCTGGGCTGGTGACCGTATTGTTTTCCTGTTTACAGCAGAATAAGCAAATATAAACAGGCTGTCTTCATGAGAAGTGAAGCAAGATCAATTCTTCAGTTCTGTAATTGTAGTGTGTTCTTCTAAATCTCTTAATCTCACACTTTTGAAGAACCCAGTGTACTGTTTTATTCATCTGCTGCTCCGAGCTGTAGCAGTAAGCCAGCCATAAGTAAGCTCATGTAAAAGGTAACCTTGGATTTACAGGGGTATGGGATGGGTGGTAGTAGCCTGAAGCTTACCCAGTGGGCAAGAGGTGCTGTAACAGTTGAGACTGTGTACCTTGTCATGCTTCTGTGTATTACTGCAATCCAGTCAGTAAGCCTGAGCTGCATCCAGGACTGTGCTTGGCATTAAAGCTGATTTTTCTGATGAAGATTGATTGTTCATGATGTAATTTCAGAAGCCGTACATGTGGAATTGTCAGATGCGAGAAATGCTCGAGCAGCTCAACAGCTTTTAAAATGGTTGTTTCATGTCTATATTTACCTTTAACAGATCTGGAGTTTTCAGAGGATGCATCTGGTGTGCTTGAAGGCAATAAGAAATCCACAAATAAACAAGGTGATAAATCTAAGGAAAACACCAGGAAGATTTTTAGTGGGCCAAAGCGGGTGAGTAATAATGCTGAGACCAAGACAAAGTTCTTACTTTAATAAACTCCTCAGTATTGATGTTTCTTCTTATATATGCAACAGGGCTTTGTCCCAGTCTATATCTGCACTTGAGATCATATGTTGGCCTTTAGTATTATCTCTGGAGAAGTAAAACAGTCAAGTGCAAAATTTTTGTATTTATGATTGGAAGTTTCACTTTTCAGGTTCACATTACTGTTATGGAGAACCAGACTTGTAACATAGATGGAGATAATTTTTAAAGCAAAGCATCAGGAAATGCTGTGTCTTTTACTTTGTGGTTTGTTGGTGGTTTGGGCAGGATTCTTTTAGTCTCTTTTCTTTGCTCTCCCAAGGAATATCTATTATATTACAGGCATGAACTTTCCTTAAAACTTCAAATTGTGCATTGATATAGTCTTTAGAAGGATAAGTGCCTTTACAGCATTTGATATAGTGAGATTTTCTTTTAATTCGAAAAAACAGTAACCTCCAATCCCACCCCAGTCTTCCCCAACTGTGTAATACTCAGTCTGAATTTGCCCTTTCATAGCATGAAAAGAACTTATTCATGTTGTTGATTTTAGGTGTGGTTTGTCTTACCTGGCATTGTAGGGTACTCAGTATTTGGAGGCTTTTAAAAATGTGCATACAGCAAAAATTGAGTTTAGCCACCAGGTGAAAGTTTGCAATAGGGGGAATTCATGTAATCTCCATTAAATGAAGCTTTTATGACCTAAATGTCCAGGACTTCCATTTCCAGTGCTTAAGGCCTTTTCATGAGCTTTTGGCATAACTTGTTTGTGTTCCCTGGTGACAACAGTCCCTGTCTCACCATCGTTGCAGCCCACAGCTGCTCTAGTAGGAGAAAGAGGGAAATGAACTTGTATTTCTGCTTTCCCTTTGAGTTCCATGGGTTTTGCAAGACCTGGCAGTTGCATGGTGTTATAGAAACTGTCTTTTACATGTGTTCAGAGTGTGCTCATCTGTCCATCAGTTCTAAGAAGTTGTTAAAATTATTTTTCCTAAGGAATTGTAGTAATTTCTTGTGAAGATAACTAATTACTTGTGTTCTATGATAGTTTCACTTGAAGTAGTTTTTCAAGGTGCCTTTTTTATTTTGGTCTTCCAGAATCAGAAGATTTATTATCTCCCCAGTTGTGTTGATATGTAACGAGTTTTCATTTAAAAAAAAACCAAATTTGTGAGTGGAGAAAAGATGACAAATTTGGTTCAGTTCTCAAAACATGCAGGGGAATATTTTCATCTGGCAGGGTACGTGACCAGTAGGTCCTGTCAGTTGTCATGCCCTTTGAAGAAGAAATGTCACTTGTTGCTTTGGCTTTGGACAGAATGGGAAGCTCTTGCCTCCTGAGTTTGAAGTCAGATAAGCGAGGAGGGTGTTTTCAGAACTGAAATAGTATTTCTTGAAGATGAAAGGTCCTCAGCTTCTGCTGTTTAAATAATCATTTTTTAAAATTCAGCTTCTTATCAGTGAACATGTTACAGTACACTGAGAAACAGAAGTACAGGAAGTATAAATTTAACTGTAACGTTTTCAGCTGTATTTTTTAACAGCATAAAACCGCTGCGGGTGTTCTGGTAAATACAGAATTTAAAAAAAAAATATTTATATCCTTCAAATATTCTGTAATTGCATTTCATGTGTTTCTCGTTTAATTTTTATTCTTTAAATCTAAGATTTTATATGAAAAGGGTTTTAACTAATTTTGAATGTATATATAGTGAAATTATGGAGTGGGGGGGTAGAAGCCTTACAGCAATATCATACTATATAAGGGACAGTGGTTTCAACTCTAGAAAATTCTCAGTTGGGAAAAAACTTAATTCGAGTGGGAAAGTTGAGACCGAAACAGCTTTTTTGACCCTGTAGTGCTATAATGGACCTAGAAGTAGATGTTGCTGTAATTGAGATTCAGATTTTAAACTTTAATGTTCTCTAATCATACAGCTGTTACATGGAGTTACTAAAAAAGCTTGTAAAGCTCGTTCTGATGGTAATTAGAGATGCTATAATTATCTTCCTAAAATATGGGGATAGACTCTTAATCTTAGTTGTATCTTAAGGGAATTTTCATTCTGGGAATGAGAAAAAAAAAAAAAAAGAACTAAAAGTATTAACCTGATCATAATAACTAAATGATCTTAAAAAAAAAAATCTCTGGAACTTCTTCACTGTCTCAGCACCGTTTATTTTTTCTTGTAGGAACTAGCAGATACAGTATTAAATATTTTCTGTTAGGTGGTGGTGTTCAGAGCTGTGACACTGCATCAGACTGAGCTGCCAAGTAAACATCTCTGTTACTCAGGAAGCAACAGGTGCTATCATTAAATTTCAGCACATCCAGAAAGCGCAAGTATTTTTTCCAGTTTGTATTCAGCAGATCTCTCACCCGTGTTTGTGGTTTTGAAAACTTGACCATTGTCTCCTAATGCTAAAGTCCAATTCTTGAAACTTTGAGTGTATCTACAATAAAATATTACCAACATCATTGACTTAGTGAATAACAGTGTTTCTAAACACTGCTTTTATTTACCGTAAGGACTGAAATCACTGCCTGGTTGCAGTAGCCACGGACATTACGATAGGTGAGTAAAGTCTCAACCAGAGCCACGCTTTAAAGTGAATTAAACCTCTTTATCCTGAGCCTGAGTTATAGGAGGAGTGTTACATTCCATAGCAACATAATTAAGTACTTACAGTACATAAATATTGGCATTACTTGAGTTGCAAATTATGGGTGTGAAGCATACATGAGTAACATCTGCAGAAGTTTGTTTGCAGCTGTTTACAATTTTAATTCAACTGGTTGGGTAACTCATGCTCTAGCATGTAAGTTTGGGAGCTCTGGATACGCCCACCTGCTGGCCCCTTTGAGCTTAGTTCCCCTTCTGCAGATGAAACTAATTCTCCATTAGCAGGCAAACCCAACAGAGTAGACAGGAAATTTTTTGTTGCTATGGTCCAAATCTACTGAGACTAAAGACTTGAAAATAGGGAGCATAGAAATTATTTCCTGAGATTTCTTGCCCCTGCTGCTTTCACAACAGATTTTAGCTAGAGTCAGCAAATGAAGAGAAATCGTTTTTGTAGGAATACTCTGGAATGGTTTCCTGTGGTCTTATGCAAAATATCTGTCTCTAAATAGGAAAATGAAAAATGCCAACTTGAAAGTATAAGATAAGGAGGACTAGTCTATCCCAAAACTTAACCTTTTGATCCATCAGCCCTAAAAATTAATGATTATACGTAGTGTTTTGTGTCAGTTGAGTGTTTGTGTTGTCCAGCATGTCGCTAGGGACCACTAAGTCCTCTGAACAGCCCATTTTCTGGGCTGGCCCCTCTGCTCTTAAAATGTATAACGAGTGATCTGCAGCTCTGTGCTGATCCTAGTTCTGCCTGTGGCCATAGGAAGCCAACCTAGACATGGTGAATACTGATTACCTTTGAATATTTCAAGGTAAGAATTTAGATAGAGTTGCAAATCACAGTTAAAAGGTATGGGAGCCTTTAAGCTTGAGGGGCCTGGGAGGGAGAAACTATAATCTTTCTGTTACTGCTCTTCAGGGCTGCTGAGGCACGTGGGAAGACTTAGGGAGCTGCATGAAGGAGGCAGAGGAGGTATAACAGAAAAAAAAGCACTGGCTCTCTCAAGTTGGCACAACTGGAAGCAGACTCAGTCTTATGTTTTCTCAAAGTAGCATGAAATTTCAATTAGATGACTGCTTTATCAGGATTTTTTTTCCTGTGCTTTAGAGTAGGTGAATTTTCGAAACAAGTCTTTTGGAATTAATTTCTTAGATGTTGATATCGTTTGCACTGAGTATATTTCATGAAGCTTCCGTGCTACTATAGAATGCAATTTTAGCACCTGTAAAATACCGAAATTTTCTTGAGAATGTGAATTGTGCTCTTTATGATTGGTAACACAAGGAAAAAAGTGCTCACTGCATGGTCAGTCTATGTTGGTGATTCATGGACTGCTGATCAAACTAAAAACTAACCTGAAGGCTAATTTATTGCTTAATGACTTATGACTCCAGTTAAAATGGGCATATTTCAATTAAATACTCACTTTTGCAATGAAAATTTACTGTTTATAAATGACTTTAAGCTAGCTCAAATTTTTTTCTTACTCTCTTGTCTTGCGATGCCCAGAGAAACGTCTTTAAATTCACTTGTTGAAATCTTAGGCCTAGAAAACTCATCTGGTTTGCGACTGTGTGCACGTTCCCACGTGTACTCAGTGAATGGGAATACATCACTGGGCTTTTTCTTTTCCTCTTGTTGTGGACACATTGGCTTGTACAGGAAAAGGTATGGAAAAACCTCTTTGCCACTAACCTGGTTATCATGGTGTTTTCTTTGGCCCGTTCAGATACTGGACCGCAGAGTTTCCGGCGTGTGCTGGTTTTGGCTGGAATAGAGTTAATTTTCTTCAGAGGAGCTCTTGCAGGGCTGTTTTGGGTTTGTGCTGAGAACGGTATTGGTAGTACAAGGGTGTTTTTGTTATTGCTGAGCAGCACTTACACAGAGCCAAGGCCTCTTCTGCTCCTCATCCCACCCCGCCTGCCAGGAGAAGGGGGGTGCACAAGGAGGCTTGGAGGGGACAGCTGATCCCAATGACCTGAGGAATATTCCATACCATATGGCACTGTGCTCAGCAGTATAAAAAGCTGGAGAAGAAGGAAGGGGGGACACACCTTTGGAGTGATGGCCTGTGTCTTCCCAAGTAGCTGTTAGGCACAACGGAGCCCTGCTTTCCTGGGAATG
>VZTA01026979.1:10932-21799 GCA_013398855.1 Mohoua ochrocephala
CTGCGGCGGGCGGCTCCGGGAGGCCGCGGGTTCGAGACCCGCCCGGCCCCCGCGGGGACCCGGGTTCGAGACCGCCCCCGGCCCGGGAGGGACGCGATCCCGAGTGAGCCCGTACCTCCCCCAGCCACAAACCCCAGCCCCTACAATGAGGGCAGGGGGAGAGGACGTGGTCCCAAGCTGCTCCAGGGCAGCTTCAGGTTGGACATTAGGAGGAATTTCTTCACAGGACACTGAAGGGGCTGCCCGGGGCGGCGGCGGAGTCACCATCCCTGGAGGTGTTTAGGGAAAGACTGGACGTGGCACTCGGTGCCGAGGTGGGGGTGGGTCACAGGCTGGACTCGATGATCTCTGAGGTCTTTTCCAACCTCAGTGACTGGGTGATTCCGTGACCCCTCAGCTCCAGGGAGGGAAAGGAGAGGGAGCCCCACAGCACTTTTGGATTTCAGTAGTTTTTATTTCTAGCATCCATACACATCCCAGGTGAGTGATCTCCTGTCACGACTTAGAGCACACCACATGACCATGCACAAGCAGGGTGTTTGGATTTTATAAATTACTTCTTCCAGCCTCCACCGGGCCTCAGCAGACACGCCACTGCTAGGAATGGAATTCTAATCAGCAAAGTTACAGGCAAGGTCTTCTTGTTGACACTGAAGCTATTTTTCTGGTCTACTCCTGCGTGTGGCAGCTCCTCGGTGGGAAGGACACAGCTGTCTCACCACCATCCTCAGGACTTAGTTTTTCTGGTAGTAGAACCATTTGTCAACTGTGTGGGGCAGAAAGAAGGAGGGGGTTAGTCCCCTGTGAGCCACCCCGTTACCGGGCAGCCACGTGGCAGCGTGCGTGTGCCACCTCCAGCCCAGGGGCTTCCCCGCTCCTGGCACCAGCCCCACAGCACAGCAAACACGTTCTGGCACACGCCTGGTTACGGGGATCTGTTTTCCCCAAGAAGTCACCCCTCTGGCTGGGGCTGCCATTAGGAGCATCCGTGGATGGGTGCAGGCCAGGACAGCGAGCCAGGCCTCCCTCTGGCTCAGCGGACTCAGGGAGGCAAAGCCGTTTGACCTCCAGCTCCCGTGCCCACGTGGAAGACGTGCATTTCTCCACAGGTTTATTCCCCAAGAAGGGATTGGAAGTGGCAGCCTGGCTCCTCTTTCTGCTCCCAGCACCGCCCTCAGCTTGCCCTTGGGCCTTGCCCTGGCTACAGCCACACCCAGGCTTAGTTCAGACCCTCATTTTCCGATGGACAATTCCTGTGAGGAAGCCCCTGCTCTACACTGGGGTGCCAGGGTGGGTTTTGGGACTCACCTTCGGGTGGGATGGGGTTGCCAGCTTTACACGGCGGCGCCTGAAACAAGGAGGGCATTGTCAGAGACCAGAGGTGTCCTTACACTCTCCACACACCATTCAGGGCTGCCCAAGTCTTTCCCGAGCACCGTTTAAGATCCCGTGGCAGCTGTGGGGAAACAACTGAGCCCACGTGCAGCGTCCTGTCATTCCCAGAGCCTCCTCGTTCTGGAGATGCCCCGCGAGCCCGAGGTGCTCTGCTCCAAGTGCAGGCTCCGGGGCCATCTGCTCCCCAGCACAAGCAGCTCCCACTCCAGAGCCTACACAGGTGCAGGCAGCTGCTTTTTTTTTTTTTTAAAACCTACAATGCTGGTTTAAAAAATATGGGGGAATAGAGGCACAAAGGACTCTCCGAGAACTCCTCTGAAGAGCTTGTATTGAACAACCTAAGACAGGCAAAATCCCTGTCTGGTGACACATCCCCCACGAGGGCTTTCCAAAACCTAACCGAGATCCCTAATTGGGATACCAACACTTTAGAAAACAAGACAATGGTTTTAAAGGTCTCTCCAAGGCTACAGAGAGACTCAGGTTTCCAGCCATGGAAGAGAGGCAAGATTTGCATTCTGATTTTCCTGTCCCCTCCCTCTAAGCCCTTTCAGGTTGCCAACAGCAGCACTTTTCAAGCCTAGGGAGAGACAATTAATTCCTGAGGCTGGACAGGAGAACTACACCAGGAATGTCAAGCTCTTCATTCTGAAATATAGAAAATCCCTGGGGAATGAGACTCTCTTTTCTCAAAGAGAGACCTGTACTCCTGTGAAGCTCTTGGAAGGCCAAATATTTGAAGCCCTCTCAGAGCAGCTGACAGCCAAGCAATGGCTCAGAAGTTCAGCCCTTCATGCAAACTCTCTTTGGGATTCCATCTCCTGGATGACTCAGGGCAGGGAGAAGCCTCTGCGGGAATGTCTGGTTTGCTCCACACCCATCCTGTTTAACCAGAAGCAGGTGTTCAGTCACCCAAAACACCCTGAGCATGTGCCATTCACGCCGAGAGGACAGTTCCCCACACGAACCACACCGTTTTCCCCGACAATAACACCGGGATTTGGCCACTCAAACTGGTACTTACTGCATCCACAGTAGCTTTTGCACAGTCTTGACTACAGCAGAAGGGGCTGCCAGACACCGTCAGGTTGGTGCTGGAAGAGAGATCAGGCAGCTGTGAGAACGTGCGAGCCCGGCCTTCCCCCCAGGAGCATCAAACAGTGGAATATTGAGGATGGCAGCTACAGCTGCCGGGTGGAGGGGGAAGGCCTGGGGAGACAGCCAGCAGCCAGCAGAAAGCATGGCACCACTCAGGGAGGGGAAGCTCCAGGGGTTTTAGTCTGGGCAAGAGGAAGGTGCACTTTACCACAAGCATCAACCTACCAGTTGATCTCCCCTCCGTCAGTTTTCTTGGTTATTAAAGCTTTCCAGTGCTCGTGGGTGCCTTTGATGACGTCCAGGGCAAAATCCTGGAGTTGGAGATGAGAACGAACATCCCGTTACGTGGAAGCACCAGACCACCTTCCCCAGACTACCAGTTACAAGGGGCTGATTTTAGACAGCTCTGGAAGGGGCTGGAAGAAATCTCTTCCGCCACGGTGCCGTTCAGGAAGAGCAGGAACTCCCAGCACACAGCAGCTGAAACAACCAGGATTGCACAGGAGAATTGTTTTGCTCCCGAGACGGGAGGATCTGCCAAGGTCACCGAGCGAGCTCGAGGCCAAAAGAAACCGAGCACAGTCTCGGGCCAGTGCTCCATTATAGAAGCACCTCCACCCTGCTGCTCCTCCCACTCGGTCTGTCTCCAGCAGCTTGCTGATCCAGGCCTATCCAGGAGCTCTCTTCCACTCCAGGCAGATAATTCAGACCAGCAGGAGGAGACACGCAGCTAATCTGTCTTTGCAACCACTTAAAAATGAATTTGTTTCCAAATTCCTTCCTTAAAAATGAGCAGTATATGCTCAAGCATTAACCTGCCAGCCAGAGAAGGAAGCACACGCGGTGCTTTGTTGGTGCAAACACCGGCACTAAATGTCCTGGTTTGATACCAAACCGAGCCAAATAAAACACTGCAGAGCATGTGTGAGGTTCCTTATCCTGATTTTCCAGTTTCCTTGACGGGTTTCACCCATCCTGAGGGGCAGCAAGGTGTTCCAGCCCAACCAACCTAGTGCTGTGCTACAGCCAAAGGGGACAAGTCCTTTGGGACTTCCATTTTCTTTCCCAGACAGGGCTTCCGGAAGAGCTCCCCTCCTCTGCACCACCTCCGGAGCTCCGGGAGTTGAGTCACCTCACTAAACCCCTCACGGCACTCCAGGAAGGGCAGGAGGGAGGACACAGAAGCAGGATTTCACCTGCTCAGGAGCAGTGACTTATCCGATCCAAGCCGGAGAAGAGGCAGAGGAGCAGCGCTGCCAAGGCGGAGCCTTACTCACAGGGCGTGAGGGAACACTTCATGCCCGAAGGAAGAAGTGTTTCAACTCCTGAGTTAAGTTCAACTTGCACCAGGTTGCAGTGGAACAAAGCCAGTGGGTAAGGGAGGCAAAGGGTGATGTCAAGCTGCCTTTGCTCCGGAGCTGGAGCAAATAATCCCGGTGTTTTCCACCTGGTTCTGACACGGACCTTCCCAGCCCTGCAGTGATCCCACACGAAGAAAATATTCAACAGCAGCAGGGTGATAACCCCAGGCATGTTTTCCTGGCATTCCTGCACTCACTAGGCTGGAAAAACAGCAGGATGACCGAAATCAACAATCAGCAGCCCCATAAAAATCCATTCTCTCAGCAACTCACTCACGTCCCTGCGCACCCCGAGCTCAGTTTTTGGAACACGTGCCTCACCACGAAGGAAGGTGATCCTACCTTGCCTTTAAATTCCCCATTAAAAGCAAACTGGTTTTCCGGCTTCCCATCAGGTACTTTGTATCTTCTGAACCAGTCCACCGTAGCTTCTAAGTATCCAGGCTTCATCCTTCTGACATCCTCGATGTCTGGCAAGGGGACACGGCGTTTGTTAGCCAGAAACAGTAACAGAATTTACCCAACTGCAGAATTTATGTGGCTCTGCCGAGTCGTTCTGAGCCGCGCCTCTTTCAGCCCCTTCCCAAGCAGCCTTAGCAGCGTTTCAGACAGGTTCCCTGAAGACACAGCGAGTATCTCCTCAGGGAAGTTAGTGTTTCATCCTCGCGGTGTATCCCGAGTGCCCCAGGAGCAGGGACACATTCAAACAGCCTCGATTAGAGGCTTGGGGGACGATCCCTTTCCTTCCACCGTACAGCCACCCTCTGTTTGGAACGCCGGGCTGTGCAGAGGACTGGCCACAGGTGACAAACAGCACCGAAATGTTTTGCTCTGGGACTGTCCTTCCAGCATCACATCTGATTAACACCACTGCACAGATTAATACCAAGCCCTGTCCCTATCTCCTGGGGGCTTTCACGGGAGGAAGGGAAGCACGGATCCGGCTCCTCCCTCCTGTAACTCACCATTATAGCTGTCTGCTTCCGGGTCTTCAACGTTGATAGCAATTACCTTCCAGTCTGTCTCGCCCTCATCAATCAGAGCCAGCGTGCCCAGCACCTTCACTTTGATGACTTCTCCCCGAGAGCAGACCTGCAGGGACAAAGACCTTGCTGTCCCTGCTGATGAGCCCAAGGAGTGCACAGCAGGAGGCTGTGCAGGGGCTCAGCGAGCAGCCGGGTACCACGAAATTAGCTCTTGCTGTCAGCAGCTCGTCAGCCCCAGCTCATCTCAGCGACAATCTCCAGAAGCAGCAGAGGGAAACATCGCATTGTTAAGGGAGAGGAGGGAGGAAATGAATAATGTCCCTGGATAATTGACTTTGGAGACGTTAATTACACGTTCCAGGAGACATTTAGGATGCGTTACCTTGCTTCCAATTTCGCAGACATCAATCGGATCGTTATCTCCGCAGCAACCAGTATTTTCATCCTTGTGACCTGGGTCTTCCCAAGTCTGGAAAAAAAAACCCAAACCAACATCAGAATCAACCATACATAAGAATGAGAACTTTCAGGTTTAAGCAGGGAGTAAAAAGCAGGTTTATTTCGGGCATGCAGTTGCCTGGAATATACAGAGGATGGCCCGCCTCACACCTGCTTCCAGGTCTGGTGGTTGGGCCACTGTTTCCCTTGTGCCTGGGAAGTCTGAATCCAAGTTAAGAGGTCTCATCTTCCGAAAGGCAAGCGGCTCAGCTCCCTCCTACCCACAAACCCCCTTTCAGCAACTTCCCAGACTTCCTCCTCCGTCCCGCAGCCGCGTAAAGGTGAAGTTCACGTCTATAAAGGGCACTTGTTGATTTGGCTGCCTGCCTGCTCCTCTCTTTATTCATTCCTTAGCAGAAGCTTCCTGAACCCCAGATAACAGTCCAGCAGAGATGGAAGACAGACAAGGGTGTATTGCTTCCTTTCAATTAAACCATTAAAGACACTGTTAACCCTAGAGGAGTGATAAGAACGTGGAGTCCCACCGCGCTCCCCAGCGCACCTCGCCCACGGCGGTGAACGCAAATGGAAGGACACGATTCCAGAAGCCAACTGACTCCAAAGAACAAGAGCTGCTTAAAACATGCTCCTGATCAGGAGTGAAAACAACTCTGTGCCCACTTGCATCATAAGGAACATCATAAGCCACCCTAAGGTGGCTGAGACATAGCAAAGAAGGAATGTTCTTCCCGAACCTCTGCGTGCCAGGACAAGACCAGTATAGTCAAGACCTTGCGACGGATCCAGAGCGCTCAGGAAGACGTTTTGACACCTGGGTGGTGCTGTAGGGCCGCTCACAAACACTACCACATTTCTCTACCAGGAAGTGTTAAGCCCTTGATGCAGAAACACCTTTGATCCGCAAACACGTGACACAGCAAAGGCTTCAAAAGACACAATTCTGCACAAAGAAACGGGCTCCAGAATCCATTCAAGCAGGAGACAACTCCACTTTGAGGCCCTGTGTTAAGCCATGCGGGGAAAACACTCGACATGTGCTACTACCAAGAGCAGAAATACCAAATTCAGTGTGTTTGCCTGTGATCTGTCACTGACAGCCTATTTCTCTGAAGGAGACTCCAGCCTCAGAGAACATCAGAGGCAAACAGCCTTGTCTGAAGTCCCTCTTTATCTAGCAGTCCCCAGCCGTGTAAGAGCACGCGTCCAGATGTCACCGTCACGGTCCCACTTTGCCAGCTGTTTCTGGGAAAGCACATCTGTGCAGTGGTGGGCGTTGGCAAGAAGAGTCTCCCATAAAGATTCAGCCTAAATCCTGTGCCACTGGGATAAAACTTTGTGCTTGGCCAGGCAGGAACTGAGGGCGCTGCGTCGCCACACGCACAGTGACAGCTCCCTTCAGCCACAGAGAAGGACCTGCCAGCTCCTGCCCAAACAACCTCCGAGCACCTGGGGGTGAGCAGCAGCTGCTCATCCTCAGGGAGCTTGTTTATGACAGCAGATTGAAGCCTAAACCTTGGGATTTCTGCTTAAAAACATCCCTGTTTTCCTGACGGATTCTCTCCCTCGGCAGGATGATGTATCCAGCTGCAAACACCAGCTGGGTGCCCCAGCTCAGACTCTCTGCTGGCCTCTTTGGTCATTAATACAGCCTCAGTCACAGGCACCCTCCCTCCTCCCCGGCAGGACAGATGAGGAGCTGGGACAAACCCCGGTACCTGTGGGATAGCACCGTAATTCCAGATGTAGCCCTTGTGGGGGAACACATTCGCTACGAAGCGCAGCTTCCCCTTCTTCACGTCTTGCTTAATTGGGTTTAAGGGTTCCTTTGTTGAAATCTGAAAGAAAAGTTACCTAAATCTCTCTGCTTTACCCTCTATGAAGAAAAAAAAGTGATTTTTTAAAATGAACTGACAAGCCAAGAGACCAGAAGATGATGCTGGTGCCAGCGGCAGATACCGGACAGCTCCTGCTGCACTGCCATCCCTTGGGATACGGTTTCCAGCAGACTTACAAGCCTTGGAATCACATGGGATTAAGAGCCATAAAACATTGCTTCAATCAGAAGCCACGGGAGAACACCAAGGCACTCCAGCTTCTGCAATCTCAGCCTCCCCACCAGATCTCCAGCATTAAGGAAGTACTGACAGGAGAAGTTAGAAACCGCTCCGATTCCGGAGGTGGAATCGAGGAGGAATCAGCAGAGACAAGGATTAAGACTGGAACTGTAATGTAGTTACCTCCATTTTAGCGTTGGTCCATCGAGGCACCTCCACGACCATGTTGAACACATTCTGGAGAGAGCAAAAGAGCAGTGAGTGGGAAGGAACCCTGAGGCCACACTTCAAACCAGGAACGCGTGCAAGTGAGCACAAAACCCAGCCAGTCCACCTGAAACCCTACTTTTTTTTCTGGTTGTTGGGTTTTTTCTCAGTGCTAATTTTGATACAGCTGATAAAAGTCCTGTAGCCCAGTCAGTCACACGTCATCACCCCACAAAAGACCCCAAAGGCCAGACTGAGGTTCCCACACGTTCTCCATCAGTTGCCACCTACAAACATCCCCATCACAGCCCCGGGCTACAGGGACGGGTGAAATCAACGGCAAACAGCTGCATACAAACTACCCTGGGCATAACAAAATGGGGTTTGGGCCACATTTATTAAATACAAAGTGTTTAATGCTCCAGGAAGAGCCCCTCTGGCCATTCAGAAAAGACAAGACCAACAGGACGAGCCATTTATCTAACACTGTGGGTATCTATGTGCTGCCCTGAACGAGCGAGAACATCACTCCCAAACATTCTAGTCACGGCGTAGGGAAGGATGCCCTCTCTCCAAGCTGACACTCCTGTAAAAGCAGACCTTGGTGGTGGCATGGCGTGAGGATAAAAACGTGGGGGAGAAATGCAGAACCACATCTCACAGTATCTCGTTTACAGGTGACACTTGAAAACATCTCCCGCTGATCCAGCTGGGCTGAGACTTCAATGTCAGCCTCCTCTCCAAGAAAACAAGCTTTTCCATGAACCTTAACATCTGCTGCTTGGAGAGATTATGGCTTTTTAACAAAAAGTCAAACCTCGCTCCCTGGCCTGGGCAACGTGTCTAATCCCCACCTTAAGCAGTATTAGCACGGCAAAGTCCCTCGAACCTGTATTGCACCATAATTGGATTGGTATTGTGCAACAAGTGCTGTTACATCACCGACTTTGCCCACACCCTTCCCCAGCAGAGCTTTATTACATCCCCTTAATTGCAGGGGGGGTCACCGCTCATTTGCATTATATAGGCAGAAAGGCATTTAACTGTATTTATTCCTAACTCAAGGGAAGGAATGAGGCAAGTGGAAGAGGCTGGGCCGGGTGCTTACGTCTCTACAGGCAGGGGAAGATGACCTGGGGCTGCATCTTTGTGGGGATTGAAGGATTCAATCATGGTCCAACTTGGCCCAAGACACACAGGGAGCAGCCCAAGGTCATCCCTTTGCAATGACACAGGTCCAGGTAAGGTCAACACACCCCAGCCCGAGACTGAAAAAACCTCCCTGCAATCCTCTCAAGTGTCTTAGGAGTGCGAGGATAAAGATCAAGGAGCCCGTACAGAGTGAGACAACCTTCTGCTCCAAGCTGGGCTCTGTAAGCTATCTGGCAGCTCACCTGCCAAGTGATGAGTAAAAACCTCAGTGCTGAGGCACTCCAGCCACAGAGGGAGCCCCGTGGGACCAGCACTATTGTGTAACTTTGGGGACCGCGACCTTCAGCTACGGTGACTTTTTTCCCTGAATGACTTGGCACAGAGGTGCTGGCAGCAGCACTGCGTGCCTGAGGGCACACCAGCAGCCCAGTTTCCCCTGTTAAGCATTACCAGTTCAAGGAAATCCTCCTCACCTCTGTACTCGCTCCCCTGATCCTTCCTCCCGTGCTCTGCAGGCGTCTGCAAAGCCTGTGGCATTATCTGGATTTCCCCTGTCTGGGTTACCTGCCGGGCACCTGCACTGGGAACTGCTTCGCCACCGTCCTTGATGACTATAATCCATCTTTTCCCTTCTGAGAAGGCAAAAGCCACTTCAGACTTCCCAGAGCACCTCAGGCAGCCCCATCACCTTCACCTCAGCAGCTCAATCAGCCGCTTTTTGGAGGTTCACCTCTCAGCTCTGCACATTCTTTTCCTTTCCCAGAGCCGCTCCCCACCTCTGAATTTCAGCTCTCCCTAACGAGCATTAGTTGGTCCACTACATTTCTCGAGCTGCACAGCTTTTTGGCACAGAAACGAGCTACAGCAGCAAAGGACACAGTCAGAGAGCCCGAGGTACCACTGAAAAGACGTTAAATGAAAACTGAAACACAACCATTTTGATTTCCTGAAGCTGGGGCATTTCTTACTCGGAACAGCCTGATTTGACTAACCACTGGCTGCTAGAAGGATGTGAAAGCCCTGCAGCGCTGAGAGGGGCAGGTTCTGCCAGGCACGAGGTCCCAGGAGATGCTACAGCAGGAATTTAACATCCTCACCCTCTGTTCAGTGCTGGATTCATGCTGCAGGCATGAAGTGGCTGTACTGCAGTCAAAACCCGAGCCTGAAATATCACGCAGCACCCGTAGGAATGGATGTAGATATCGCAAAAAAAAAGCAGTTTCCTGCTTAGCTAACCCAAAACGCCTGCATGGGTAAGCTCGAGCCAACCACTCGCATCTCTGACGCAAAAAATGAGAATGAGATCATCCATTCTCTTCTCCTGGATCGCTCCACCCGAGGCCAGGACGGCAAGAAACCCATTCCTTGCAGGCTTAGGCAACGACTCCATAAGGTGCTCCCGCAGTGTGGGGAACTGGGAGCCTCCCCTGGCTGTTTCAGGCTGCAGGACTCCCTGGACGTTTCAGGACTCCCTGATCCCCTGCGTGTTTCAGGACCCTCTGAAGCCATGGATGTTTCAGGGCACCCCAGTCCCCTGGATGTTTCAGGGCTCCTTGATCTCCTGGATGTTCCAGGACCCCATGTCCCCTGTGTGTTCCCAGATCCCCCAGTCCCTTGGATGCTTCGGGACCTTCTGTTTCCCTGTGTGTTCCCAGATCCCCGGTCCCTTGGATGTTTAAGGACCCCTGGTCCCCTGTGTGTTCCCAGACCCCCTGGTTCCCTGTGTGTTCCCAGATCCCCCGGTCCCTTGGATGTTTCAGGACCCCTGGTTCCCTGCGTGTTCCCAGATCCCCCAGTCCCTTGGATGCTTCGGGACCTTCTGTTTCCCTGTGTGTTCCCAGATCCCCCGGTCCCTTGGATGTTTCAGGACCTTCTGGTCCCCAGTGTGTTCCCAGATCCCCGGATCTCCCGGATCTTTCAGGACTCCCTGATCCCCTGGGTGTCTCAGGAACCCCCCGATCCCCTGAGTGTTTCAGCACGCTCTCTTACCTTCCCGGCGTCCGCGTAGATGGGGATATCGTGGAACGGGGAGATGTAGCGCCCGGCGGCATCCTCTGCAAGGCAAAGGGAGGGGACCGAGAGTGAGATGCTGGGGGGACGCCCCGACGGGTCCCACCTGAGCGGACTCAGGCGAGCGACGGCGGGGCGGGGAGGG
>VZTA01026979.1:43752-63353 GCA_013398855.1 Mohoua ochrocephala
CCGGGACCGGCTGCCCCTCTCATTCCCTCCCCGGGGGTGGTGGGGGTTCGTTTCCCCGCCCGGTGCGGTGGGAAGGGGATGGAGGGGGCAGGAGCAGCCCTCGAGGGTGCCCCCTCACCTTCCGGGGGGGTTTGTGATGGGCACCCGGGGGGCTTCTTGGGCGGGGGTCCCCGCTGGGTGTGTCCCCCCAAGCCAAGGCGGGCGGGACAATGCGGGGAAGGTTTATTTTGCCCCTGGAGCACAGAGTCCGCAGCGTGGCCATGAGGTGCCCCAGCCGTGGCGAGGAGGGTTTGTCCGGAGCCAACGCTGGGCTTCAAACCTCTGGAAAATAGATGGATCACTAGTTTTGAGGCCCAGCGTCCGCCCCGCGGATGGCATCCTCCCACCTCTCCTGCCTTTGCAGTTGTGTTTCCTATTTAAAAGGGGCTTTTCTCTCCCTCTTTTGGCCTGGAAGCCAGCCCCACCGGGCCGGGAGCCCAGCACGGCCGTCGGCCGGTGCCGCCTGTGCCTGTTGTGGCTCGAGTTCCCCAGAGTGAGTTTTGGGATTTGCATCTCTTGGCCGTGCCTCCCTTGCACCCCCAAAAAGCCGCCTGGGGAGCAGGCTCTGAAGCGGGGAGGTGCGGGCTGGCTCCCTGCTGGAGGATGGAGATGGAGGAGGAAGAGGAGCAGCTGCAGCCGAGGTCTGGGGTTTGGCTCGGCAGCCTCCCATTTAGGGAGCACGAGGCGAGCGGGAAGCCTGGGATGGGTTTCCCGCTGGCACGTGCAGGGGATGGAGCGGAGCCCGGTGGGCTCCCGGCCCCGTGCGGGACGGAGTCACCCCCGCTGCCGTGGAGGATGCCCTAGGAGCAAGGCTGCCTGCTCCCGCTGAGCTCCTGCCCCGCTTCTCGGGGCTGAAAACTTCCAGAAACCTCATCCAGGCTGCGTTTCCGATGGCTGCCGGACTTTTCCGGACCTGCTTCCCTGCGCTTTCCCCGGTGCATCCTCTCAGCGCTGGGGGAGCGAACGCCCCCTCGTCTTCCCGCGGCGCTCCTGGCCGTGGCTCCCGTCACATCCCGAGCCGTGCCCCCGTTGTTTTCCTGCCCTGGATGGGAGAAAACAGCGGGTTTTGGGGTGGCTGGGCTGGGAGCGGGCAGGCATGGCCTGAGGAGGAGGCAGACAGGCAGCGGTGGTGGGACATTTCCTTCCTGGAAGGCAGGAAGTGATTTTGTCTTTGCACGAATGACACAGAGCCTAAAAATAACGGGCAGGTCTCTGTTGTGAGCAAAACTCCCCTGGGATTTGCTCGATTTTTGCTTTATTTATTAAGAGAGCCGGACGGGGGAGAGGAGACCCGGGAGCGTGAGCTCCGTGTCCTGCTGCATCCCAAACCACGGTGCTGGCGTGCATAAGGTGCTGCTTGTCCTGGGGAAGGTGTGGTCTGCAGCGGATCCCGGCCTGGAAAAGCGGCCCCGTGTCGATGGAGCCGTCCCGCTGCTCCGGCGGCCTGCCCCGCGTTGGGAGGGGAGCCGTGGTTAGCTATGAATAGCACAAAATCATAGCCCTCGCCTTCCCGAAACGCCCCGGCCGGCTCCGCGTGGCGCTGGCCATCCCGGGCTTGGGAGCAGGGGGTTGTGCTGGGGGGGCCAGCCTGAGGTCCCCACCCTCGGGGACACCCCGCTGCCCTCTGCCAGCCGGAGCGGGGTCACACCGCAGCACCTCCGGCGGGAAAAGCTTGGCAAGATCTGGTTTGGGTGTGGGGCCGTGGTGCTTCCCGGCAAGTTGGGGACTGCGTGGCGTTGGACAAAAGCTTTGCCCGCAGGTCGCCGGTCTCTTTGGAGATGCCCCCAGCCTTTATCTTCATGTTTTATGGCTTTTTATTTTGTTTTTCCTTTGTGCTACTGAAAGGAAACCCTTCAGCGAGTGTGCTCGCAGACCTTGAAACCACTGGCAGCGAGCTGACGGCACAACTGGCAGCGCTGGCGCTTCTGAGTCAGGGCTTTGTTCCTCTTTCCATCGCTGCTCATTGATAAAACCCCTCACCTCAACAGCGAGCAGCCCAAGCATCTCCTGCCTGCCCAAAAAGCAGCACCCCAGGGGCTGGTGGGATGTGTGAGGGAACCTGCCAGGGGGCCTTAAAAGTTGGGGGGTGTGAGGCAGCAGTTACAGGCGGGCTCTTGGCAAAATCACGGAGTCACCGAATAGTTTGGAAGGGATCTTAAAGGTCATCTCCTTCCACCATTTTGTGTGGACGCTTTCCACTAGACCAGGTTGCTCCAAGCCCCATCCAACACTTCCAGGATCTTGGTTCCTCCCAGGCCGTGCTTAGCAAGGAAGGTTAATGATGCTGATTAATAACGCAAACCAGGTTTGTGAAGAAGGGCTGCGGCCTGGATACCGTTCCCAAAGGATTCCTCCTCGTCGATGGTCACCTCCACGGCAGGGAGCAGATTGGCACCCCCATTTTTGGGGTGACTTTTTTCTCCCCCATTCCCTGTCTCAAACAGCTTTCCCTGGCTTCAGGGCGAGGAGTTTTAAATCGAGTAACTAAAGGTAGGTTGGTCACATGGAGGATGGGGATGTAGCACTCGGTTTTCTGCCGAAAGACAGGAGCGTTTTTGGGAGGGGGTGTGAAATGCCTGGTCCTCATTATTCTGGATGCTCCCGCTTGGACCTGGGGGCAGGCATCCCACCGATGCTTTCCTGCGCTGCTCGGCAGATGCCGGGGCACAGGGGGGATCGGCAGCACCGATCTCGGCCCGACTGGGAAATACCTCTGGACTTTCTAGGAAATGCTGCTTATTTAGTTATATTTTTGGCCATCACCGCTGGCTCTCCGAGGAGCTCGTGAGGATGGAGGGCGGTCGCTTTTGCTCCTTTAAAGACATTAATAAATCAGTCAAGGCTCTTAAAAGCAGAGCTGTCTGCTGCAAAGGTGCCCTTCCAGGGCCTTTTCCTGCCCGTGGCAAAGTGCTTTTGGGTTGGTTTGAGGCATTTTGATTCTTTGCCTTATTTTACCCTCACAGCTCGCTGGGTGTGGACAGCACGTTCCAAATCATCCACAGCTTAATGTGTTGTTTCTCACCTTTCTTTTTTGTTTTATTATGTGTTTTTAAGAAGCCAGGCCGCTTCCTTCTGGCGTCACCTGGAACAACAGGAGCCCGGTTCCCATGCAGCCTCTGCTCCGGGCTATCTCCCAGCACAGGCAGGCTCTCCTAGAGAAGCTGTTTGTGTGTTATTTAATTTTCACTTTTTTTTTTTTTTTTAAAAGAGGGTTAAAGAGCACGCCGGGGCGGGGGGGCTCAGCTCCAGCGCTTCCTCCGGGCTCCAGCGATGCCCCTCCGGCTGCAGCGGAGCTTCCTGCTGGCCCGCGGTGTTTCCTGCCTCCCTGCTTGGCTCAGCAGTGCTCCGGGGGTGCCCCTCGGTCCCTTGAGGATGCATCCATGCCGACTCCGTGCTGAAAAGCTTCGGGGGCTGCCCCACACCGAGGAAGGATGGATGCATTAGGAGGATGCTGCCGTTGCTGCTGCTGCTTCTTCCCAAAGGGTTTTGCTTTTCATTTAGAAGAGCTTTAAAAGCTATAAAATATCTCGAGGATGCGCGGAAGGAGATTTATTTGATTTATTTCCTGCTGACAATGAGGCGGCCAGGCAAGTGCACGCTTCCTCCTCGGCGCGGTGGCCGGGGCAGATGCATCCTGCAGCTGCAGCCCGACCTCCTCCCACTGTGTTGAGTCCATTGTTTGCTCCGGCTTTGAGTCCTCGCCAGGTCCCTGGGTGTGGGAATAACCCCTGTGCCGGGCGGAGGGGGAGAGGATGGGCTCGGGGAGGTGGGAAGGTGGAGGGCTGAGCACTGTTGTAGCATCCTGACTTCTGTGGGAGAGCCTGGGGATTCCGCGCAGGATCCCTTGGGATGCTCAAGTGGCGTTCTCGGGATGCTCCCGGTGCTGCCGGTGGCTCCTCTGGCACTCCCCATCCGGGCTTGGCGGAGCTGGATGTTTTGGAACAGGGTCTGGAGGGGAAGGGAAGCACCTC
Source organism: Mohoua ochrocephala (assembly GCA_013398855.1). Lineage (NCBI taxonomy): Eukaryota > Metazoa > Chordata > Aves > Passeriformes > Acanthizidae > Mohoua > Mohoua ochrocephala. The sequence continues at coordinate 47,763 of VZTA01026979.1, forward strand.
TGCCTTGCCCACCCGGAGGCTCCGCTTTCTCGTTAGGCAGCAGGAGTAATTTATCGGCAGTGCTTTGAATTTAGGCAAAGCACCTGGAGAGGAACACTGCTGGTTTGTTCGGTGGGATGCCCTCGTGCAGGGTCTCGGTTCCTTTGGCAGCTGGGGAGAAAATGGGCTCTTTGTTCAGGAACCTTGGCCACGATTGATCTCGGGCTTGGCTTTGGGGTCTGTGAAGGGATGAGCTGCTGGCTAGGGGAATATTTCTGGGGTTTGTCCTAGAAAAAGGAGGAGAAGGTGCAGACAGGAGGCCAGGATGCTGTGCAGGGAGATGTTGTCTCTGCATTCTCTCTCCTAGAAAGGAAACCCCCAAATTCCGTGTGGTGCAAGGGAAGGGATGCTCTCAAAACCAACCCACCGTGGCTGATGGCTAATGCCATCATAAAATCCGTGTGGATTGCTTCCCAGCCTCCTAACCTGGAATCCCAGAATCCCAGAATGGTTTGGGGTGGGGAGGACCTTAGAGATCATCTCGTTCCAACCCCCCGCCATGGTCGGTGACACCTTCCATTAGACCAGGTTGCTCCAAGCTCCATCCAGCCTTGAACACTTCGAGGGCTAAGGCATCGACAGCTTCTCTGGGTGTCCTGATTCCAGTGCAGGAACTTCTCTCAGTGTGTGCTAACTGTGTCCAGCTATGGGGAAAAGAATGATATTTGGGCTAATCCAGAGCCCTGTGGTGGGCTGGTCCCTGCCGGGCTGGTCCCTGGGCTCCTGCTTCCCTCAGCTGGCCTGTGGTGGTGGCTTCGTTGCATCTCTTCCTGTCGCAGCCACCAGCAATACTTGGGAAAGTTTTCAGCCAAGATAATTTTATCTGTTTTCCTGGGGTAGGGTTTTGCTTCCCTATCCATCCCAGTTTGTGTCCCAGCTTGCAGAGTGGGCACTGGCGGGGTGTAAACCCTCCTGCTCCCGTCAGATGCAGCAATACCAGTAAATAGCTGCTCCCACATGGATAACACCAGCACTTCCCTCTTCTCGTGGCTTTTTAGAGCAGTTCCCGTGGCTTCCCTGAGCGCCCACTTTGGGTAATTTCGGTACTTTTCTTGCTTGGTTTTGCCTGCCCAACCGAAGCAGGGAGTGGGGAAGAAGCTGAGATGTGATTTCCTCTCTCCATTCATTTTGTGGTTTGAAAGACAATTTCCAAATCTGCCCGGCGTCTTTTATGCCTGTTATTTCCTGGTGTGGTTTGTCGGGAAAAGAAAATATCCCTGGGGATTTTAGGGTGAAGGTGGCTGTCTGTGGGGAAGGAGGGAAAGGCTAAGGAAATACAGAAGCTGCCTGCCTCGAAACTGGGGGTGGAATCTCCATCCTCCAACGCGGGGATGCTGGAGCAAACCCAGAAGGACCGATCCAGCTCACTGTTGAAAAGATGCACCCGTTCTGAGCAAAATCAAGGAAAAAAAGCATCCTGGCTGGATGCCCCGTTCCTGCTTGCTGCCTGAGCTCTCCAAAGCCACGAGTGCCTGCTCTGAAACACTCAAAACCTCCCTATATGTTTTTCTGGTTGTTTTTTTTTTTTTTTTTCGCTTTATTTTTGCCCTCACAGTGTTTATGTGAAAGAAACACTCGAGGAGAAACTTGGAGAAACGGCACTGGCCCGAAACAGCTGTTTTTGTTTTTCCCCCCCCACCCCGCTCTTGTGTGTAAAAGAAACCAGGCTGCCTAATGGTGCAGAAAATTCACAGTAGAGCAACAAGTTTTCTGCGGAGCAGGGAGGGAAGATGGGGAGGAGGGGAAAATGTGTGCCTGGGCACGGTTGTCTAGAAATAGCACATTTTCCGCAGGCCTTTCCCCCCACTTGAAGCATTTGCAGCTGCTGGGGGCATCGCATTCCCTGGGATTGCGGTGAGGGATTGATCCTGTGCTGCTTGTGAGGCAGGAGGAGCAGCTGCAGGAGGATTTGTAGGGCTGGGTTAAAGCCGTTCCCGGTATTCCCAGCGCTGAGCATCGCCTCGGAGCAGGTACCGTCCCCCTTTGGGTGCCGCCGGGGTTATTCCCATGCAGCACAAAGGAGATTTTACTGGGGACCGTCTCGTTAGGAGTGGGCAGAGCTTTTGTCGTTCCCAGGCTGCCCCTTTGCCATCTCTCGCTTCATTGGGACGCCAGGATCCGGCCCTGGCTGGCGCAGACAGTCGGCTCATTGTCCCGGACCGGTCGAGTGTGGCGGGATGCTCCTGGCCGCCGCCAGGCCTGGCCCTTTTGATTCCATCCTTGTTCAGGGATGAGCTCCCTGGGGACGAAGTGGGGGCTACTTTTGGGGCCCCCACCTGCCCTGGGTGCTCCCCCCCGGGATGGGAATAACCGGCTGCTTTAAAGGCAACTTCCAGGCTGGCACACGCAGACCCGCTCCAGGCGCGCTCCTACACCCTAAATTACCAAATACCCAGTAACGTGTGCTCTCTGTTCAAGAGTTTTCCGTGTGGGGAGGGACCCCGGGGTGGTTTATGGGCGCTGGGAAAGCAGGGGACGAGCGCCGCCGAGTCCCTCCGCAGTGCCATGTGCTGACTCAGCAGATTTTAGGGACCGGATCCGGCATTTCGCCCATTCCCTGCCCCCCCTCAGCCCTACTTTCACCTCCCTGATGGAGCGAGCTGCATGGCAGGCAGGAAGAAAGCCTTTTGTGGGAGCGGGAGGGAACGGGCTGGCTTAGCCTTCCTTCCCTGGCCGGCTGTCGGCAGGGGGTTGCCCTCTGCCTGCCTGGGATTTTCCCGTCCTAAATCAGGAGCGGCTGAAAAATAAATTCCTCCTCCCTTTTTTTTTTCCCCTCCCTCCTTGTTTTTTTGTTTTTTGTTTTTTTTCCCCTTTCCTCCCTGCTGCTGCTGCTGCCTCCCCGTCCCGGCACAGCTGCCCACGGATGATGGGTACGACGGCCAGCGCGGCGCAGCAGGCGGTCTCGGCATCCCCCCTGGAGAGCCGGGCGCCAGGAGACGGCAGCATGGAGGACCAGCACTCCCTCAGCATCCACTCCTTCCAGACCCTGGGGCTTCACAACAGCAAGGCCAAGTCCATCATCACCAACAAAGTGGCGCCCGTGGTCATCACGTAAGTCCTTGGCAGCCTCCAAAATCCTGGTTTCCTCCACCCTCTTCTCTAAATATCGGGGTTTTTTTCAGTCTTGACCTATGCCGTTATTTTTTCCCTTTACCCACCTGCACGTGGCTTCTGCAGGTACAACTGCAGGGAGGAGTTCCAGATCCACGATGACCTGCTGAAGGCCAACTACACGGTGGGACGCATTTCCGAGGCCACGCTGGAGCACTACCTGGTGCAGGTGAGCATCGCCGCCACCAATTTCATCACCCAGCTCATTTCAGCCTGGGCTTTGGGGACCTCGGGAGCTTTTTGAGGGGGCTCATTTTGAAGATCACCTAGAAAAAGCCGCTTTTACACTCAGCTATGTTCAAGTCCCACCTTGCTCAAATCCACTGATGTCCCACCTTCTCTCTTCTGATGTTTTGCAGGGGAAATACTTCATGGTCAGGGATGTATATGGAAAATTAGATGTTTTGAACACTACCGGCAGCTGCGGCGCTCCCAACTTCCGGCAGGCCAAAGGAGGTTACGCCGTGTTCGGGATGGGGCAGCCCAGCCTCAACGGCTTCAAGCTCGTGCTGCAGAAGCTGCAGAGAGAAGGCCACAAGGTTGGTGGGAGGGTGGGAATTGGGGTGGGAAAAAGCCAGCGGAGCTTTTAGGCAGCCTCTCCCCCGCTCTTTGCAGGACTGTGTCTTCTTCTGCGTCCGCGAGGAGCCCGTGGTCTTCCTGCGGCTGGAGGGCGACTTCGTGTCCTACACGCCCCGGGGCAAGGAGAACCTCCACGAGAACCTCCAGCACCTGCAGCGGGGCGTGCGGGCGGAGAGCCTGGAGCTGGCCATCCGCAAGGAGGTGGGCTGGGGCGGGAAAGGGCGCGCATCCCGCCGGCGCAGAGGAGAGCGGAGGGGTCGTGACGGGGCTTTTCCCGTCTCCTGCAGATCCGCGACTTCGCGCAGCTGAGCGAGAGCGTCTACTACGTGTACAACGACATCGAGCGGCTGCGGGACGAGCCCCACGCCGTGCGGGTGCAGTGTGACGAGGACATCCAGGTCACCGACGAGGTCTATCGCAGACCCGTCTTCCTCCAGCCCTCCTACAGGTCCTTCCCTCCTCCTCCTCCTCCTCCTCCTCCTCCTCCTCCTCATGCGTGGTCGGGGCTCTTGGCACGCCTTAAGCCACGTGTCCTCCGTGGTGGTTGGGATGAAGCCCCTCCGTGGTCCCATCCTAACGAGGGCTGTCCCCATCCCGGCAGGTACCACCGGCTGCCCCTGCCCGCCGAGGGAGCCCCTTTGGAGGAGCAGTTTGACGCTTTCATCCGCTTCCTCAGGGTGAGCCGAGGAAAAGCACCTGATCCATGGGGCCTCCTTGGGGTGGGATTTGCTGCTGTGCCTTGTCGGGGACCGCGACTGCCTGAGAGCATCTTCTGGTTTTCCTTAACTCTGCCTGTCAGAGGATGCCTGTGCCTGCAGTTCCCACTCTCCTTGCTGTAGGATCCTGCTGGAGAAGCCCATGTTGTCCAGCAGTTCGTCCCTACCCCTAGCTGGAAGTGACCATCCCTGGCCACCTGCAGGCAGCTCTTCCCTAAGTGGCTTTGGCAGGGATGATCTGCCTTTGGTGCAAAGGTTTTCCATGCCAGAGCTGCTTTTTTTTTAAACATTATGGAAGATGAAATTTCAGTGGGTTGGGGGTGAGTGGTGGGAACATCTCTGGTGGGATGGACAGGCTGGTGGACGGAGAGAGCACTGGGCAGGGCAATGCAGTGGGTGGGCCACCCACTGTCCTATCCTGCTCCATCCACCCCGTCCCCCGAGCAAAAGGGAGATGCCACCCACCCCTCCATGCCTGGGCATGGCCGTCACCTCCATCCCAGCCACTGATGGGGCAGACCTGGCTCTCCTGGAAGCTGCTGGGGTCTCCGTCCATCCATGCATTCATCCCTGTGTCCCTCCCTCCTAGGAGAGCCCCAGCCTGCTGCTGCGGGACCCCGGCAGACCCCCGCCCGCGCTGCTCTTCGGCTGCCAGACTGGTGTGGGCAGGACCAACCTGGCCATGGCCATGGGCACCCTGGTCCTCCACCACCACCGAGGAGCTGCCCAGAAGCCCGAGTAAGCGGAGCAGCCCCCAGGGCGGGATTGGGGGGATGCCCATTCCCCTGGGACCGGTTTGACATCCTCCTTCTCCCACCGCAGCTTCCCCCACCTGCCTAAAACATCTCCTAGGGACAGGCTCCGGGTCATCCAGACCTTCATGGAGATGGTCCCCAAAGGCCAGCAGATAGTGGAGGAGGTAAGGGGGTGCTGGTGAATCCCCCAGCAGGGTGGCTGGGAGGGAGGGAGGGAGGGATGGATTTCCCGCCCAGATCCGAGGCTTATGGAGCAATTTCCCGCTTGCTGCTCCCGAGGTGGATGGTGCCATAGCCTCCTGCTCAGAGATGCACGACATGAAGGAAGCCATCTACGAGTACAAGAAGAAGCTGGAAGGGATCGGGGAGGACTATCAGATCCAGGTAATTAGAGGATTACTTGGATGCGAGCCATCGTCACCAGGAGATTTTTTGAGCTGTTTTTGTGCCGGGATGGGGAGAATGTAAATTCTGGAAACCCAAAGCTTCCTGCGAGCTGGAGATTTCCCAGCGATGTGAAACCCGGGAGGTTGTGGAGTGTCTCTTTCTTTTTTTTCCCCTTCCAGTTGTTTTAAAAGCCATAAAATGGAGCAGGCTGGGACTGGGGGGAAAAGAGACTGGTTTGGGCTTCGCTGCTGCTTCTGGTAGATGACCTCGGGGGCAAATAATATCCTGTGCCCTGGTTTCATCAGCTCTCAAATTGGAAAATCGATAGCAGCCTGGATGGTAAAAGTCCTTGGGAGCTGGGAGGGATCGTTGCAAATACAGTCACCCAAGGTCAGGCTTTTCTAGCTGTGGATTCGTGGTTTTTTCCCGTTGTTTTGAAGAGCCGTCGGGGTGGCTTTCCATGCTGGAAAGCTGCGGTCTTCCCTGCCCGACCAGGGGGCTCCTCACCAGGTGATGGGAGGAGGTTGGATGCTCAGGTGGAAGTGCTGCCCTGATCCCAGTTTCTTTGGAGATTAATTTTCCCATTTAAATGTTGAACGTGGAGTGGAAGTGCCGGAGCTGGGTGTAAAGGGCAATCTCAAACCAGGTGCCCTGTGGCAGGAAACCCATGAAAATGATTGAGCAATGGGAAAAGAAGGCATTTACTGTCACTTCTTCTGGTGTTTAGTGGCAAATCCCAAACTTTATACTCCCCCATTCCCTTGTGGGGCAGATTTGGGTATGTTTGGTGCTGTTCACGTGCTGGCGGGTTCTCTTATACAGCAGGGGAAGCTTGGGCATGGGACGGGATTTTCCCGTTGCCTCGAAGCCTTTCCCTGACTTTTCCCTGCTGGGGAAAGCTGCTCCGTGTCATCCTGGACTCCTGGAAAACAAACGGCTGGGGGACTGCCGTAAATAAGCCTCGAGGAGTGTTTATTTGAAGTCTTTGTGGAGCAAGAGCAGGTTTAAACAGTGGCGGGAGGCCAGGAAAATGTGCTGGGGGCACACGGAGGCTGAGGAGGGGAGAGGGGATAATGGCTCAGCCGTCAGAAAACCAGCCTGGACTTCTCTGTGTTGGAGTGGTATTGGGTGAGCTGGTCGGTTTTGGGGGGAGGAGGGGCTTTTCTGGGCACGGAGGAATGATGTCTGTGGGTTTCTGCCTGGATTTGGGGGGCAGAAATGGAGATTTAAGCCCTCCAGCGATGGAGGTGCAGGTGAATCCTGGTGCGGGATGCCGAGCAGCCAGACTCCCACAGTGTCTGGCTTTCCACGGCTGAAACACGAGTGGATCGTTCCCCTTTCCACCCACAGCCTGTTTAAGGGGAATGTTAAAAGGCTTGCCCTGGGTGAGAGCACTGGGATGGATTTTATTGCAGGAATCCGAGCGCTCGGGAAGCAGCACCGCTCTGCTGCCGGTGCTGCCGGCAAACCTGGCACGGCTCCATCCCTGCAGGCTTTGTTTTGAGTTTCCAGAGCAAATCCCACTGCCTTTCCTCTTGATAAATGACTACAGGCCAGATTTCTCTTGTGGAGAACAAGTAAATATTCATGAGTCAGCCACGTAATGTCAGGGATGAGCTAACCCCGCTCACCGAGCTGACCCCGGACACAGCCCCATCCTATGGGATTTTCCATCCTGCCCTGGGAAGTGGGTTCCAGTGGGCTCTCCAGGGATGTTTGTGGATGCCATGCTGGGTGTTCCTTTCCTGGTGTCGGGTTAATTTGTTGGATGGGATGCTCGGAGGTACAAACCTCTGCCCCAAGGTTTCTGAATGATGGAAAATCCCAAGGGTTTGAGTTTCCTCCCTGAGAGGGGATAGCTGTGGTGGGGAGGTGATGATGAAGAAGAGGAGGAGGAGGAGGAGGAGAGCTTGCTGGAAACACAGGCATCAGGATGCTTCTGGCCACGGAAAGGGGAGACACTTGGAAATGAAGGATGTTGCAGGGTGTGCGGCTGGCACGGGGCCCTCTCTCCCCAGGGATGCCCCTGCCTGAGCATTTCATCCAAAGGCTGTGGAGATGGCTGGAATGGGGGCAGGACCTTGCATTTTCCAGCCCCATCCCCTTGGGTTTGAATCTCCCATCTGGACAGTGTATCCGTGTGACAGCATGGACTGGTTGGAACCGCTCCCAGGGCGTCCTTGTGCTCAAGTGGAGCTTTTGTTTTGAGCTGAAATGCGAATTTTTGCCTTTGAGCATCATTTAATATGGGAAACTGGAAATGTTTCATTAAAAAAATAAAACAATTCATCCAAAGCATCTGTAGGGCGTTTTCCCAGCCTCCTGCTCTGCTGGGGGCTGCAGGACTGGTCAGCACTGAGGATCACAGATTCCGTCTCCTTTGCTTCCAGGGGAGCAGCACCAAAGAGTATTTCCTGCAGAGGACTCTGCAGAGCCTCGAACGCTATTTCTACTTGATTGCTTTCAACTACTACCTTCACGAGCAGGTAAAAACCGCCAGAACGACCCAAAAAACCCCCTTCCTCGCCCTCTTTTTTTTTTGGCTCCGTTGTGCACCGGGAGGGCAGGGGTTTTCCCCCCTTTGAGTTTTCCCAGCAGGTTTTCTCGGTGGGGTCGCGGGCAGGGGGATCGGAGCCCAGGCTGATGGTGCATCCCCCCCGGCCCCCCGCCGGCAGTACCCCCTGGGCTTTGCCCTCAGCTTCAGCAGGTGGATGTGCCGGCACCCGGAGCTGTACCGGCTGCAGGCGGACATGAACTGCTCGGAGCTCACCGTCACCGCCGAGCTCGTCACCAAGGGCACGCGGGTGCTGGTGAGCGAGGGGCGCAGGGGTGGGAGCGGCATCCTGGGGTGCTCGCCCTCACGGAGGCGTGGTGGGGTGGGAGAAGCCGAGGGTTTCCCTGTTGTAGGGCGTGGTGGGGTGGGAGAAGCCGAGGGTTNGTGTCCCTGTTGTAGGGCATGTGGGGGTGGGAGAAGCCGAGGGTTTCCCTGTTGTAGGGCATGGTGGGGTGGGAGAAGCCGAGGGTTTCCCTGTTGTAGGGCGGGTCGCTGGGGTCTCGGGTCCACGTCCCGCTGGCATCCTCAGCAAGGATGGAACTAGATGGTTTTAAAGTCCCTTCCAACCCGACCCGTGTGAGGATAAGTGTGTGGCACAGAGGTCCCTGTGCACGTGGGTGTGCCTGGAGCATCTCGTGACGTGAGCCTGGGTGGCAGCTCCGTGGTTTCTGGGTGGGGGGAAGGAGGCCGGGGCCGTTGGTGCCTTGTGCTGCAGGAGAACGTTTCCCACCTTGGAAACGCAGCCGTGGGGCTTTGAGCCCTGGATGCTGCTGTTGGAAAGGCCTGGGGACTTGTCCCGAGCAGGGTCCCTGGGCTGCGGTGTGCTGCAAACCGGAGGGTGGGGAGGGGCATCCCCTGCCTGGACATTGCTCTCTTCCAGGTGGCGGACGAGCGCTTCTGCCCGGACGTGCTGAGCACTGCCAAGGAGATGAGCGTGGCCAACTTCCGGAGGGTGCCCAAAATGCCCATCTATGGGACGGCACAGCCCAGCTCCAAGGTGGGGGACGCGATCCCACGTCGGGCAGGGACCCCACATGGGGCTCTCCGCCCTCCCATCACCCTTGCCACCCTTTCCTTAGACCCTGGGCAGCGTCCTGCGGTACCTGACGGATGCCAAGAGGAAGCACTCCCGCATCGTCTGGATCAGCCTCCGGGAGGAAGTGGTCCTGGAAGGCAACGAGCAGATCTATACGCTGCGGGAGCCTGGACTCCTGGAGGAGCTGATCCCTGTGCCCGCCACCTCGCCCCAGCAGCTGGAGGTGAGCTCTGGGAGATGATGGATGCAGTGGGGGTTCCTGGGAACCCTCATGGGTGATTTCCACGGGCTTTGATAGTTCCTCACCCTCTGGAGCTGCTGGTTTTGTTTTCCTTTGGGAACAAAGGAGCAAAGCAGAGATCCACCCTGGAAGAATTTATAGCATGCCTTGAGAGCAAGGGTAAAAGGCATCTGGGGAAAGGGGAGCGGATGTTCCCAGCGGGATTTCCAGGGGAGACAGGCAGTGGAGGAGCTTGGCTGCCAGCAGCAGCGTGGCTGCGAGGAGGAGCGGCCCGGCGTGGTGGGAAATGGTGCTCCTGGGGGTCCCATCAAGCACAGAGGGACCTGGGCAGAACTGGTGGCCAGGACCTGGTGCGGGGTTTGGGGTGTTCGCCTGCATCTAAAAAAATTGATTAAAATCCTGCAAAAATTGGGAGGGGCGGGTGTTACAGTGAGGGATTCTCCATCCTCTGCAGAAACTGGAGGCTGCCCTGAAGGGGGACCTGCTGAAGTGCCAGAAGTGGCTGGAGGTGTACCTGGAGGCAGAGAAGCAGATGAAGATGTTCAAGAGCTGCCTGACCACGCAGGAGATATTCAGCCAGCAGAAGAATTCCTGCCAGGGACTCACCTACCGCCGCATCCCCATCCCAGACTTCTGTGCTCCCAAGGAGCAGGTACCCCAGGGATGGGATGGTGCTGCTGCCTCCGTCCCAGGCCAGCCCTGATGCTGTGGAGGGAACGTCACTCGGGTGCTCGGTGCTGCTGGGGGGCTTGCCAGGGCAGGGGGGATCCCCAGGAGATGCCGTGTGCCTTCAGTGGGGCAAGGATGGATCTGCAGCAAGGAAACGGGGATTTCAACCCGGAGGCTGTAGGACAAAGGGGACCCCGAGGTGAGGAAGTCCTGCATCCCTAAAAACCCACTGGCTTCATCCTGGCAGGACTTTGACCGGCTGCTGGAGGCCATGAAGAGCGCCCTGGCCGAGGACTCGCGGGCAGCCTTTGTGTTCAACTGCTCCAGTGGCCGCGGCAGGACCACCACGGCCATGGTCATCGCTGTCCTCACCCTCTGGCACTTCAATGTGAGCATGGGGGGGCTGCAGCAACCCCTGGCGGGGTTCCTGGGGAAGCTCTGGAGAGCCCACGGCAGCCGTGTCACAGCCAGGAGGTTGAGAAGAGTGTGGGCAGGGCCAGGGTGGGCTGTGGGGGTGGACATCTGTGTGGTGACATCTTGCTGTGCCTAGCTCCCAGTGAGCTCCAGAAGTCTGGGTGAATCCCTGGTGAGCCCTTACCCTCTTCCTGAGAGCTTCCACCCGAGGATGAAGGGTTAAGGGCAGGGGAGATCATGGAATCGTGGAATGGTTTGGGTTGGAAGGGACGTGAAAGCTCGTCTTGTTCCACCCCTTTGCCATGGGCAGGGACACCTTCCACTACTCCAGGGTGCTCCAAGCCCTGTCCAACCTGGCCTTGGACACTGCCAGGGATCCAGGGGCAGCCACAGCTTCTCTGGACAACCTGAGCCAGTGCCTGGAACAGTCCTCTGGCTCTCCAGACATGGGGCTCCCTCCTCGGGCAGGGGTAAAATTTTTGCGTTCTCTGCCTGGCGGAGGCAAGGTGGGGGATGCTGGGGGTCCTGGTGGGCGATGCTGGGGGTCCTGGTGGGCTGGGCACAGGCTCTGCGTTTCCGTGCAGCCCATAATGACCCAGTCCCCTCTGGCCACCCCAGGGCATCCCTGAGATGAGTGAGGAGGAAATCGTGAGCGTGCCCGATGCCAAGTACACCAAGGGAGAGTTCGAGGTGGGTCCTGGGGCTGGCTCTGTTTTGGGGGCCTCCCTCTGCTGCCTTAAGCCACAGCTGCTTGTTTGGAGGGGCTGGATCCTCTCCCGGGCAGTGGGACAAGGCAGGGAGGCTCCTGGTGAAGCCCTGCTGCTTCTGCCCCTGCTCCAGGTGGTGATGAAGGTGGTCCAGCTCCTGCCTGATGGTCACCGGATGAAGAAGGAGGTGGACATGGCCCTGGACACGGTCAGCGAGACCATGACCCCCATGCACTACCACCTCCGGGAAATCATCATCTGCACCTACCGGCAGGTGAGCCCCCCTCTTCCCGTCGGCACCGGGCAATTCCAGAGGGTGCAGCCGGGCTCTGCGACCAGCCCTGCCCAAGCTGGATGGTTTCTCGGGCTGAAGCTGTCTGGTGTGTCACCAGAGAGGTGCCGAGGCTCTCGTGGTCATGGTCACCCAGGGCTGCCTCGGATCCTGTGCTGTCCCGCATCCTGCCCGTCCCTTTCCGTCCCGCATCCCACCCACCGCGCCCGGAATCCTGCCTCCCACAGGAGGCACCGACCTGCCTCCCACATCCCGCCCAGCATCCCTCCCATCCAGCATCCCGCCCATCCCGTGAGGCGCAGCCGGCAGAGGGCAGGGCTGGTCTGTCCCGCTCCGCTTCCAGCCCCGAGGGCTCCTCTGGCTCCTCCGAGTTTGGGAAGGAGACTCGGCTTTGGGAAGGGGAGCCGGACTCATCCGTGGCCAGCTGAGCCTGTGGCCCACAGCCCTGTTTCACTTGGGAGCCCCTGTGGAGCTGATGAAGAAGCAAAAAGGGTTATTTTCATCAGATTTGGGATTTTTTAAACCTGTGCAGCTGTATCGTGGGGCCTTGGAAGGGCTGAGCCCAGGGCCTGGCATCATTGCTGGGATGGTTTGTGCCACATCCCACCGGCAGCTCCTCGCTCCAGCTCTCGCTCCGGCTGCCATCGATCCGTGTTTTCAATTAACTGTGAATGATCGATGGAGGGAAGAAAAACCAAAATGTTCAATCGCCCAGGAACATCTGCAGCTTCCTGGGCATTTGCCTCCTGGCTCCTGGGATCCTCCGTATTTTTTGGGGAGCTGGGAGAGAAAACCTCTGGAGGCCTGACTATTTGCAGATGTAGTGATATTATTAATTATTAATTAATTTATAGTCACGTTTGTTTTTATTGATTTATTTTTGTTCAGGATAGGTACTTTAATTTAATTTTGGCTTTCTCCCCTCTGTTATGGGGATGTGGCCATGTGGGGAGTTTCCCCTACTTGGCTGTCAGGACCAGCACAGGGGTGTTCCTGGGCTGTATCCCATCTCCAGGCTGGCATCCTGGTGGGAAGGCGAGGTAAGGAGGGATTCATCCACTCCCTCTGCCCAAGGAAGAGCCTCTTGTCGCTGGAGCTTGTACTTCCCTCTTGGCTTCTCCATCCATCCTGTTGGATTTGGCTTGGCCCTGTGCAAATGCTTTAATTTTAATTTATTTTTGGTTTTTCCTGGGTGATGGGCAGCTCGGAGACGAGAATTATGGGAATTGTTGGGGTTTTGGGAGCCTGCTGGGAGATGCTTTTCAGGGTTAGGGCAAACAGAAGGGAAGGAAAAGGTGTTCTGGGGCTTGGTTTGGTTTGTTCCGACCTCTTCCCACCCCTAACTGGGAGGAAAAAATAGGAAAATGTAGGAAAATATAACTAACGGGATAAAAGATAAATGATGGGATAATAAGATGGTAAATAGTAGGATAATAGAAGAAAAATAAATAGGATAATAAGAAGTAATAGGGTAGTAGAAGAAAATTGGATAATAGAAGAAAATTAAATAGGATAGTAGAATAAAATTATAAGTAATAGAAGAAAAATAAATAGGATAATAGAATAAAATTATAAATAATGGGATAATAGGATAAAAAATAAATAGGATAATATAACAACGTGGTAAATAATAGGATAATAGAATGAAAAGTAAATAGGGTAATACAGTAGCAGGATAAATAACAGGATAATAGGATCTGCTCTCTACAAATACCGGCACGCACAGGTGGAGGAGACAGCTTTTCCAAAGGGCAGACCTGGAGTGCGGAATTGCTGCTTTTTGGGACGGTCTGTGGGATCAGGGCTCTGATATATTAGTATTTATGAACTCCTAGAAAGGGCAGCGTGCAGGGCTTGTCTGTTCTTTAAATAACAGCAATAATAATACTAATAAAAATTATTATATAATTACATACAATATATAATAAAACAATAAATATAAATAACGAATGCATGAACATCATAGTATATATAAAACACAATAAAAGAGATATTTATCATTTATATATATATAAAACATAGTGCTGGGAGATGTGATGGCCACCAGCCTCAGAGCTTCTCTTCCTCTGGAAATGGAGGCTGAATCCAGGTGGGAATGCCATCCAGGGAGATGTTTTTACCTGGGGAAGTGCTTTGCAGTCCAGGAACTCATGGTTTGGGGTGCAGTTTGCACTTGGGTGTCTTCTCCTGCCTCCTGGGCACACCTCCTCCCACGTTTAGCCATCCCTCACCTATTTTTGAGCTCTGGGAGTGCTGTTACCCGCTGGAAACCACAAGGAAATGAGAGCCTGGAGTGCCAAGCCCCAGTTGGGAGCGGGCTGGACGGATGCGCTTATTTTTGGCCCCAAAGTGTTCCTCCCTCTTCCCACGGCTTTTCCCTCGCACCGGAGATCCCGGTGCATCCTTCACCACCTAACTCCGGGATGCAGAGCAGGACCGTGGGTGAGGGTGGGATGCAGGAGCTCCCCTGGGATGCTCTCCCGGTGCCACAGGTGCCTCAGCCAGGCTTTTGTTCCTTCCAGGGAAAGTCGGGCAAGGATGAGCGGGAGACGCGGATGCTGCAGCTGAGGAGCCTGCAGTACCTGGAGCGCTACATCTTCCTCATCCTCTTCAACGCCTACCTGCACCTGGAGAAGAAGGACTCCTGGCAGAGGCCCTTCAGCCTCTGGATGCGTGAGGTGAGGCTTTCCCCGGCTGCCACCTCGCTCAGCCTCGTGTTGGAAACGCAGGAATTTACCGGGAAGCAGACACCCATCCCTAACTTCTGTGTGATTTCTGGGGTTGTTGGGGCGTCGTCTCTGGTCCCTTTGCTCCCTGGGTCGGTGGAAAGCCACTGGAGATGGATGGCATCCCACCACACGGATGGGGAGCTCTCTCACCCCAAGCCTGCTCTTTTCCCCTGGTTTGAGTTTCCCGGGGCTTTTGTTGTGATTGCAGCATCTGGGGCTGGGGGGCCACCAGCCAGCCCTGCCTGGCCAGGACGGGTGGCACAGGGCATGGGAGGCCTGGGAGCATGGGGATGGTGGCACTGAGGGAATTGGGAACCAGCTGGAAAAATGGAATGGGGGGCAAGTGAGAGACCCTAAATTATCCTTATGGAATGGGGGAAGGTTGGGTAAGAGACCCTGAATTATCCCTATTTCCCTCTCAGGGAGGATATAGGCGCTGGATTTATTTGGGATACATTGATTTGAATGGAAATGTTGGGGGCAGGAGGGGGCTGTAAATTTCCCTGGAAAAGGGACTTTGGAGGTGGAGCAAATGGTGTGGGTGGCATAGGGTGGTGTGTGCTGGTGCCTGGGGAGTTATTCTGCATGAGAGGAGAGTCAGAGGGGAGAAGGGGAAGCTGGGGACATGGCAATTTTAATAATGCTACTCTTATGATAATATTTTAATTAGTTTTATTTATTTTAATTTTATTACTGCGTGACTGTACTTTATTATTTTAAATCTTAATTTTTGTTATTTTACGGTGTTGTTTCTACCGATGTACCCTATAATTTCACTTGTTTTTATTTATTTTACCATTTTCATCTTTCACCTCCATTACGGTGCAGAGACCAGTTTTTCTCCCCCCTCTCCCGGGTTTGCCTGGCGCTATTGTGGGAAAAACCCTCATCCCTTCCCTTGCCTCCGCCGGCGCCGCTAATTCCTACTGGCATCTTTCATCCGCTGGGCGGGAGATGAAAGGGCGGAGCTGGAGCCGGAGCCGGAGGGGGGACGCCGGTGCCCGCCCCGCCCTGGCATCCCGGTTATGCCGGTGTTTGCATTGCCCGCTGGGGCTGGAGCGGCTTTTGTGGGGATTCGGGATGTTCGCTGCTGGCTGGATGCGGGAGGCGTGCAGCTGAACGCAGCGGGTTTTGATGCTGCGCCTTTTGGGGCCGCGCCTTTAGTGCTGTACCTTTTGGGGCCACATCCTTTAGTGCTGCACCTTTTGGGGCCGCATCCTTTAGTGCTGCACCTTTTGGGGCCGCATCCTTTAGTGCTGCACCTTTTGGGGCTGCATCCTTTAGTGCTGCACCTTTTGGGGCCGCATCCTTTAGTGCTGCACCTTTTGGGGCCGCATCCTTTAGTGCTGCACCTTTTGGGGC